>WOXC01006633.1:0-179767 GCA_011680675.1 Gymnobelideus leadbeateri | reverse complement strand
AGGAAGCGGCTAGCACAGCAGTCTGGGAGCTGACCACAGCCCTGCTCGAGCCTGAGGTCTTATCCTTAGGGTAGCCTAGCAGCTGTGGTGGTTTCCAGAATTATCAACACATAGATGCTAAGGACAAAGTGAGAGGTCAGTGCAGTGTAGACTTTGGGATCCAGTAGTTTGAGAATGTGGTCCAGCCTTTATCCCCTGGAGGGAGAAGTCACTGAGGAGCCACAGCTGTGCAGCCACTGCCACGTGGCAGCTTCAGTTTCTGGCCTGCAGACTGTAGGGGGACCAAGTGACCAGTCTGAGGGGTAATCACTCTTGCTTTAACCTGTTTGGATCTGGATTGTGGTTTAGGGTAGGGGTCCTGGGGTGTGTGACCAGCTTGCCAGAGCATGTAGAGGCTTCAGTGAGGGCACCCAACGAATAGCTTTGGCAGCTGAGAAAACCCCAGCAATTGGAACAAAGCTCCCTTGTCTAGTAGCAGAGTCCTACTGTGGCAAAAAAGCTCAAAAGTCAAGTAATTGAGTGGCAACATGAGCAAGCAAAGGAAGCAAAGAAAGCAGAGCAATCTGGCATTAGACTCCTATTTTGGGGACAAAATGGATCAAAGCATGGAACAGGAAGAATATAGCAAAGTCAGAACTCCTGCACCAAAAGCTTCAAAGGAAAATACAGGCTGGTTACAGGCCAGAAGGCCTTAAGAAGGGTTTTGAAAACCAAATAAGAGAAGTGGAGGAAAAATTGGGAAGAAAAATGAGAACAATGCAAGAAATTTATGAAATGAGAGTCAACAGCCTGACTGAAGAAAATAACACCTTAAAAAATAGACTAACTCAAATGGCAAAAGAGGCTCAAAAAGGCAATGAGGAGAAGAATGCCTTAAAAAGCCGAATTTGCCAGATGGAAAAATAATTTTAAAAACTCACTGAAGAGAATCATTCCTTCAGAATCAAATCAGAGCAAATGGAAGCTAGTGACTTTATGAGAAATCAAGATACTATTAAACAGATCCAAACAAATGAAAGAATAGAAGGCAATGTGAAATATCTCATTGGAAAAACCACTGACCTGGAAAAGAGATCCAGGAGAGATAACTTAAAAATTATTGGACTACCTGAAAGCCATGATCAAAAAAAGAACCTAGAAATCATCATTCAAGAAATTCTCAAGGAAAACTGGCCTGATGTTTTAGAACCAGAGGGCAAAATAGAGGTTGAAAGAATCCACTGATCACCTCCTGAAAAAGATCCCCAAAAGAAAACTCCCAGGAATATTATATCCAGGTTCCAGAATTCCCAGATCAAGGAGAAAATATTATAAGCAGCCAGGAAGAAACAATTTTAATATTGTGGAAACACAATCAGGATAACACAGGATCTGGCAGCTTCTACATAGAGGGATTGAAGGGCTTGGAATATGATATTCCGGAGGTCAAAGGAGCTGGGATTAAAACCAAGAATCACCTATCCAGCAAAACTAAGAATCATGTTTCAGGGGAAAATATGGTCAGTCAATGGAATAGAGGACTTTCGAGCATTCTTGATGAAAAAACCAGAGTTGAATAGAAAATTTGACATTCAGACACAAGAAGCAAGAGAAGGTAAACAGGGAAAAGAAATCATAAGGAACTTATCAAAGTTGAACTATTTACATTCCTACATGGAAAAAGATAATTGTAACTTATGAAACTTTTCTCAATATGAGAATAGTTGAAGGGCATAGAAATGTGTATACACACACACATATATGTCTATATAGGAGGGTATATGGGCATATGAATACATATGTGAGTGTGTGTATATATGTGTACAGGTATACATAGATAGAGAGCACAGGACCAATTTAATAGGAAGGGATGATACTTAAAAGGTGAAATTAAAAGGTGAGAGAGGAATATAATGAGAAGAGATGGGGAGAGACAGAATGGGGTAAATTATCTCATATAGAAAAGGCAAGGGAAAATGGTTACAATGGAGGGGAAGAAAAGGAAGGCAAAAGGGAATGGGTCAACCTTACTCTCATTGAATTTGGCTTAGGGAGGGAATGACATACACACTAAATAGGGTATCTTACCCTACAGGAGAGTAGGGGGTAAGGGGAAGACAGGGAGGATAATTGGAAGGGAGGGCAGACTGGGTGGGAAGAAGTTGGAAGCACCCACTTTTGAAAAGGGACAGGATCAAAGCAGAGAATAGACCAAGTGGGAGGGGGGATAGGAGGGGGGAAATATAGTCAGTCTTTTACAATATATCCACTATGGAAATGTTTTGCATAGCTACACATGTACAACCTATATTGAATTGCTTATCTTCCCAGCAAGGGTGGGTGACAAGGGAGGAAGGGAATGAATCTGGAATTCAAAGTTTTAAAATCAAATGTTTAAATATACATATGTATATATATATATATATATGTATATATATATATATATATACATACATATACACACTATCATTAATATTATTTTACATGTAACTGGGAAATAAGATATACAGGCACTGGGGCATAGAGATCTACCATGCCCTACTAGAAAGTTGGAGGGGGTATGGGGGATGATAAGGGAGAGAGCAGATTGGAGGAGGATATATCCCATAGTGTGGCTATTTAGGGGTGGTAGGTAGGGGAAGATGGGGAGAAAATTTATAACTCAAAATCTTGCAGATATGAATAATGTAAACTAGAAGTTAATAAACCATTTGATAAAGAAAAAAACAACAAAAAAAAGAAAAGAAAAAGAAAAAATTATTACCTTTTGGTCAACCTTCTGGTAATGATCTTAAATTAGCTTGGTAAACCTTAAAACAATATGCAAATATATGCTGTTGTTGCTACTACTATCTCATTCTTGTCTTTTCATTGATGTTCAGATAGAGATGGTCCTGGGAGAAGTTGCTATTCTGCCATTATTCTCTTCTATTTAATGTTCTATGGATTATTGCACAAATGTATTGCACACCAGCTTTTTTGTAGTTAACTAAAAATATTATGCTAGAAGCTCATGTGTGTAGACTAATTGAAAGCCTCCTCAAAACATTTCCATTTGCACATTAGACAGCAATGATGATGTACATCTCTTCCTGTTTCCATGGGATTTTGATCTCTTAGATTATAAATCTCTCTAGATTTCATTCCATGTATCTTAGAGATTATGAGTATTTGCAATGGTCACATCTATTAAAACCACTGTTCTTGGGTTGCTACAAATCAATGTTATCTCTGAACAGTTTGGAGCAATGCATCAATCTGTGATAATGGTTTGGGTCTATGCTATGTATTGGTTGAGTTTTCTGGGACATTTTGAGGTCTGGAGTGGTAATATGGAGATTTGCTGTATTTGTTGTAAAGGATAGTGAGTTTTTTTATTACAATTCTAGCTACCAGGTTATGTCTTGTGAGGTTTTCAAGAGATACTGAATTTGTCCAATCTCAAGTGATATGTGGAATTATTTCTACCATCCCTCTCATTGTCTACATTGATCACTCATCTTGGCTTCCTCAGGATAAACCTTCTTTCATTTCTGAGGTCAATGACCCAGTCCCAACTCACCCTTTTCATTTATGTATAATCTTATTGAATGTAGAATATGGCAGAAATGCAGGAGACTTAGAACTCATTTTTAATTTTTTAGGTTGAATAGACACCCAATCAATTGCTAAATCCTTCCCACCTGGCTTGGCATACTTTTGAAAATAAGAATCAATAAACAACTCACGTGTCTATAGTGAATGCTAGAACTTATTTCCTTTCATATATTAATTTAGTGGGGAATGGAGTTTATTGAAAGGCAAGGGCCATAAGGCCCAACAAAGATTGTGGACCTTTCCTTGCTTTAAGGAAGGTTTAAGGAGCACTTTCCTCATATTACACCTGTATGAGGCAGATGGTAGTGGGAATTAAAGTTCAGGAAATTAAAGTGAGATTACACAGCTGGCAAGTGGCAGAGCTGGGAGAACCCAGGGTGACCTCCATGCCACCATGAGGTATAGCAAGAGGATGTCAATGCAGAATGTTGATGATATTCAGTGGAAACTTGAGCACAAGAATATGAAACTTCGGGGGGCGGAGCCAAGATGGCAGAGTAGAAACAGCATTTCCAATGTGCTCTGCCCCACACAAATTTCAAACAATGTGAAAGGGGACTCTGAACAGCTTCTGGAGCCACAGCACCCACAGAACAGCACAGAGAAGCTAACCTCCTGCTGAGGACAGGCCAGCAGCCCTGCAGGGAGCCGCCAGCGCAGCATTCTGAGAGCAGGCAGCACAGCACAAAGGGAACCAACAGCGCAGCCCGCAGTGCCGAGCCCAGGTCCGTGGCGTTAGCCCCAGGGCAGCCGGGCCTTCAGCCGGCTAGAGGGACTCCAGAACACCAGCAATAGTGGCGATTCCAGAATTATCAGCACAGATATGCCTAGGACAGAGTGAGAGGTTAGTGCCCTATGGACTTTGGGACCAGTATTTGGGGAACACGTGGCTTCCTCCCCTGGGGGCAAAAAGCTGCTGAAGAAACAGCTGCACAGAAGCCATTTTGCAGCGTCAGTAGTGGCTCTAGCTCCTGGTCTGCAAACTGTAGGAAGATCCAGCAATCAGTCTGGCGGTTAATTGCTTTTGCTTTAAACTGCCTGGATCTGGATTGTGGTCTGGGGGGGAAGTTTGGGGTGGGTATCCAAATTGCCAGAGTGGGTGGAGGCCACCCAACTGGCGGAAGTTGTGAAGACCCCATGTTTGGGCGGAAGCTCCCCTGTCTGGTGGCAGAGTCCTACTGTGGCAACAAGCCAAAATCAAGTAATTAAGTGGCAATATGCCTAGGCAAATGAAACAAAATAAACAGAAAAGTTCAACATTGGACTCCTATTTTAGGGGCAAAGAGGCTCAAAGCATGGAGGAGGACTGTGAGATCAGAACTCCTGCACCAAAAGCCCAAAATGAAAATACAAGCTGGCTACAGGCCATAGAGGACCTTAAGAAGCAGATAAGAGAAGTGGGGGAAAATTTGGGAAGAGAAATGAAAAAGATGCAAGAAAAGTATGAAATGACAGTCAACAGCCTGACTGAGGAAAATAACACCTTAAAAAATAGACTAACTCAAATGGCAAAAGAGGCTCAGAAAGGCAATGAGGAGAAGAATGCCTTAAAAAGCCGAATTTGCCAGATGGAAAAAGAATCTCAAAAGCTCACTGAGGAGATTCATTCCTTCAGAGTTAGACTGGAGCAAATGGAAGTTAGTGACTTTATGAGAAATCAAGATGCTGTTAAACAGATCCAAACAAATGAAAGAATAGAAGGCAATGTGAAATATCTCATGGGAAAAACCACTGACCTGGAAAATAGATCCAGGAGAGATAATTTAAAAATTATTGGACTACCTGAAAGCCATGATCAAAAAAGAACCTAGAAATCATCCTTAAAGAAATTCTCAAGTTCTGCCCTGATGTTTTAGACCCAGAGGGCAAAATAGAGGTTGAAAGAATCCACAGATCACCTCCTGAAAAAGATCCCAAAAAGAAAACTCCCAGGAATATTATAGCCAGGTTCCAGAATCCCCAGATCAAGGAGAAAATACTACAAGCAGCCAGGAAGAAACAATTTCAATATTGTGGAAACACAATCAGAATGGCACAGGACCTGGCAGCTTCTACATTGAGGGATAGAAGGGCATGGAATATGATATTCCAGAGGGCAAAAGAGCTGGGAATGAACCCAAGGGTCACCTACCCAGCAAAACTGAGTATTTTGTTTCAGGGGAAAATATGGTCATTCAGTGGAATAGAGGACTTTCAAGCATTCTTGATGAAAAAACCAGAGTTGAATAGAAAATTTGACATTCAGACACAAGAAGCAAGAGATGCTTGAGAAGGTAATCAAGGAAAAGAAATCAAAAGGAACTTATCAAAGTTGAACTATTTACAGTCCTACATGGAAAAACAATAACTGTGTTTGATGAAATCTTTCTCATTATGAAAATAATTGAAGAAGGGTACATGGCATATGTTCACAGATATACATGGATAGAGGGCACAGGTTGAATTTGATGGGAAGGGATGATTATTTTTTTTTGGAGGGCAATTGGGGTTGGGTGACTTGCCCAAGTCCACGTGACTGGGTTTTTGTTTGTGTGTTGGGTGTCTGGGGCCGGATCCGGGCTCGGGGCCTTCTGGCTCCAGGGCTGGCTCTCTGCTCGCTGTACCACTTAGCCACCCCAAGGAAGGGATGATTCTTAAGGGGTGAAGTCAAGAGGTGAGGGAGGAAAGTGGCAAGAGGAGATGGAGAGAGACAGGGTAGGGCAAACTATCTCATGTAGAAGAGGCAAGGGGAAGTAGTTGCAGGGGAGGGGAAGAACAGGAAGGCAAAAAGGCAAAAGCATATTCTCATTGAAGTTGGCTCAAGGAGAGAATCACATACATACTAAATGGAATATCTTACCCTCACTCACTCTCCTGAGTAGGGGAAAGGGGGATGAGAGGGGGGATGATGGAGAGGAGGGCATTCTGGGGAGAGGGGAGGTTAGAAGTACCCACTATCAAAGAGGGACAGGATCAAAGTAGGGAATGGACCAGGTGGGAGGTGAGACAGGTGGGAGGGAAATATAAGCAGTCTTTTACAATATATCTACTATGGTAATGTTTTGCATAGCTATACATGTACAACACATACTGAATTGCTTATCTTCTCAGAGGGAGTGGGTGACAGGGGAGAAAGGGAATGGATCTGAAAATCGAAGTTTTAAAATTAAATGTTTCATAAGATGTCCAGGCAGTGGGGCTCAGAGATTCACCTTGCCCTAATGGCAAAGTCGAAGGGGGTATGGGAAAAGATATGGGAGAGAGCAGATTGGATGAGGGAATATCTGGTGGGACTGCTATTCTGGGGTGGTGGGTAGGGAAAGAACCGGGGTGAAAATGTAACTCATAATCTGGTGGAAATGAATGATGTAAACCAGAAGTTAATAAAGCATTTGTTTAAAAGAAAGAAAGAAAGAAAGAAAGAAAGAAACAGATTAACTCTCCTAAGAGGAAAAAAAAAAGAATATGAAACTTCAGGGAAACTTGGAAAGACTTGAATGAATTGATGTAGAGCAAAGAAAGCAGTGAGGGGCAGCTTGGTAACTCAGTGGATAGAGTGCCTGGTCTGAAGTCAGGAAGACTCATCTTCCTGAGTTCAAATTTGGCCTCAGATACTTACCAGCTGAGTGACCCTGGACAAGTCACTTAACCCCTGTTTGCCTTAGTTCCTTATATGTTAAATGAGCTGGAGAAGGAAATGGCAAACCACTCCAGTATCTTTGCCAAGAAAATCTCAGATGGGGTCATGAAGAGTCAGACATAACTGAAAAAATGCAAAAAAAAAAGAATTTACACAGTAATTACAGTAATGTAAAGGGAAACAAGATGAAAAGACAGTATATTTCTATCAATGCAGTGCTTCATTGTGACTTCAGAGGACTAACAATAAAACAGGTCTCCTTCTCAGCAGATAGGTGGTAGACTACAGGTACAGAGTGGGTCATGCATTGTTAGACATGGCCAAATTGTTCCTATTGAATAACTGAATAATTATATATTATTATATATTATAATATAATAATATATCATATTATTATAATTATAATAATAACTGAATTATTATTTTTTAATAAGAGAAAGTTCTATTGATGGAGAAGAATCATTGGGAACTGACAGCAACGTATAAAAATGAGGATCAATAAACCACTTAAAAATAATTGACTATCAGTTATGATCCTGGTCATTATGGGAAGATCAATCAATGATTAATCAGTAAACATTTATTAAGCACCTATGTCACCTATGTCTCAGGCAGTGTGAAAGAGGAAGAGGACTTTTATTCAGGGCACAGGAGGGCTTTGAAGGCTAGAAAAAGGCTGGCTCCCTCTCTCGAGGGAGAATGATGAAGATTTTAGATTTATCAAATCTCTCCTGAATGTTTTCTTAATTGGGCTTTGAGCTCTTTTGGGTGGGACATATGGCAGGTCTTATCGGGTTTGTGTTTTAGTTGGGGTGGGGGGAGGTGCAACTCTGTATCTCTGGGCTACATTCAAACTTGTGATCCAGAGACTAAAATAAAAATAAAAAGCTTGCCTAGAAGTAGAAATAGGTCGGTGGTGTAGGGCAGCTAGGTAGCACAGTGGATAAAAATCTGGGTTTGGAATCAGGAAGTAACTTCATCAGGAATCTTCATCCGCCCTCAGAAACTTGCTAGCTGTATGACCCTGGGCAAGTCACTTAAGCCTGTTTGCCTCAGTTTCCTCTTCTGTAAAAATGAGCTAGGGAAAGAAGGATCAAACTACTCCAGTATCTCTGCCAAGAAAACCCCAAATGGAGTCACAAAGAGCCAGACATGACTGAAACAATACAACAAGAAAAGAAATAAGTAGTCCTGAGACATGGCTTTTATGTTCATATTGCTTGTGCTCATTTGAGATAAAGAATGAAGAAGCTTTTGTTTCAGGAGGAATGGGGACAATGAAGGCAGCACAGTATGATGGAAAGAACACTTAGAATAAGGAAATCTGTGTTTAAATCCTACTTGACCTGGGCAAACCACTTTTGTGGGACTCGGTTTCCTTGTATGAAAAACGGGAGGGTTGATCTAGATCCCCTCATACCATCCAGGCCTAACATTTGTGATACAAGATCACTCTCAGGTGTAGCATGCTATAACATTCCATGTTTGCAAGGTCTTGAGAACTCCCTCTTCCATATATCTCCACGTTCAATAAGATTTTGCTATGTGTGATCAGTCAACAAACATATTTTAAGTACCTGCTAGGTGCCAGGATACAAATAAAATAAATGAAACTATCCCTATTCTCAATCTACATGGACTCCCAATTCTTCATGTGAAAGGAAAACAGTGGCATGAAAAATTAAAAACACTAGATAATACAGACATATTTAGGACATACTTTGTCATTGTGCCACGGCTTTTCCTTCTTATGGTTTGTTTGGTTTGAGATCATGATAACTATGCATTCTTGGAACACACATTCAACTCTGGGAGGTAGAAATTTCACTGATGGCAGGAGGGAGACAGCTGATAATCAATTAATCAATCAATCAGCTTTGGGTTCATAAACCATCTGTGGATAATTCACCCATTGACCAAACAAGGAATATTTTTTGGACTTGATTGCTACTCAAACCAACAAAAGTTGTTCTATGTCATAGAGTTGATATATTTACTTCTGACCATTTATTGAAGACAGAGGAAGGAAGATCTCTGCATGGAGTGGGAAATTAGGCCAGAAGACTTCCGTCCCTTCTAATTCAGATTCTCTGACCTTTTATAGTTTTACATATAAAACCAATGAATTTCAAGCTGGTCTTGAAACTAGGAAGGCCTGGGTTCCAGTACTGCCTCTGTAATACACTGGCTTTAGATCCCTGGCTGAGTCACTTAACCTCAGTGCTCTGGGCAGCTCCTGTCCTTGAGAAGATGTCAAGTTGCATTAGTGAAGGCTTCACCTGAGAATTACCAATGCCAATGAAATCATAGGTCCAGACCTATCCCTAGGCCTGTGTTCCAATAGATTCATGATGGGCACCAAACATGCAAATTACAGCCTCTCGGGCATTATCTTCTCTTCCAATCCATGGTTTATCATATACCTTGCACAAAGGTCACCTTCCTCTAGATCTCTTGGCATTGAGTGCATAGCATTGAAGAACCCAGGCTGCCTACTGGTCACCCCTCACTCTCAGTACATGACTGGCTCTCTTCATCTTCTAATCCCATACGCCTCCGATGTTATGCTTTACCTTGCTTCTCCTATGTAGCTGCTTGTTGATAGTATATCATAGCCCACTTATTTCCACCATGAACCCATTCATTGACCCTTTGGGCTACCTGTGCTTTTACCTTTTTTGAAGATTGTGGATTTCCATGATTTTCAGCTATTACGAATCACTAGGACACACGGGTGTCAAAAAGATGAACCTGTGTTTCAAGGAGAAGCTTAGGGTCATTCAAAGCATGATGCAATTTGTTATGCATGAACAAGATCATAAATTTTGAGCTGGAAGGAACATTAAATATTATCTAATCCAACCCTTTAGTTTTATAAATGTGGAAACTGAGACCAAGAGATGTTTTAAATGATTCACCCAAGGTCACACAGATAATATCCAAAGTAGAATTGGAACCTAGAACCTGTGGCCCTTGAGTCAACATGCCTTCCCTGGTACCACAATGTCTTTATTTCCCCAGAGGCAATATGGTCTTCTCCTCCTCCAATTCAATCCTGAACTGAATTCATTGTCCATCTGCAATATCTTTCCAAGATATTTGTACTAAGGGACCACTTCAATGAACTCTCCATCCAGCAGCATAACATAATTTAAACAATAGACATTCACCTGATTTTTCCAAAACCCTTTTAAGTGGTCTTGGATCCTATTTAAAAGGCTCTGCAATGTTGCAGGGCTTGAAGCCATCAGCAGTAAGTCAACCACCAATGGAAGCATTTATGGAGAATGTCACTATGGGGCCCCTAACCTGGGAACCACACTTTTTTTATAATTTTGAAAACTGCATTTCAATATAATTGGTTTCTTTGGTAATTAATCCTATATGCATTTTCACACATACACACACACACACACACACACACACACACACACACACACACACACACACGGTCTATAGGGAATCCTCCCTTTACTTTCTGCCACAAGCTCCTTTGTGATCCATAGGAACACTTAGGAAGCTGAATGGAACAGTGAATGTACAGTGAATGGAGTCAAGAAGATCTGAGTTCAGATCCTCCTTCAGACACATAATAGTTGTGCAACTCTGGGCAAATCACTTAACCTTTAGTCTCAGTTTCCCTTTTTGTAAAATGAAGAGTTTGGACTCCGTGGCATCTGAGATCCCCCTAGTTCTAAGGCTATGACCCTAAGACTGCTGGCAGTATACTTCCCCTGTTTCATGCATCACTGAGCAAAATGATTTCTGTTAATTTTTTTTCAAAGAATGTTCTATCATTTTTAACATAGGGATGGAGGTCCCTTCTTGGAGGGGAGCCTTGAAGGACACATTTTACTCTATTGAATCAGAGCTCTAGAGCTGCAAAGGGGCCCAGGGGCCCTCTAGTCCAATGCCCTCATATTACAGATGAGGAGACAGAGGCCTGGGAGGATAAGTGACTTGCCCAAAGTCTCGCATTTCAAACCCAATCCAGTGAGCTTTCTGCCCCAACCCCAATAACCTTTTATAGTCAGCACACAGTAAGCCCTTTCACCTTCCAAATGATGGTGGGACTGTGAAGACGCCATCTGCTGTAGAATTCCATTTGCACAAGCCTGCCTGGTCTCTGTAGATATGGGAAGGCAGTTATTGCTATAGTCTGAATGGCCTCATTCGAGAGGAGCATAGTCTGTGATTTTTCTACTAACCAGCTCTACCCCCCTCTTCCTGCTGTCTTATGAGTTATCAATCAACACCTTCCAGACTGTAGCATTTCTGGCACACACATCTGTGCGTGTGCTTGGTCTGGCCCATCATCTTCCCTATGTGTGCTTTCCTTACGCTATTTCTGCTTTCTCGAGTAGTACGTTGGGAGCTGGGATGTTGAGTCCAAATGTTGTGACACCATTATCCTTGATGTAAAAAATATGTATACACACGTATATTACATAAGCAAGTTCTACATTGTGCATGGTACTTCTATCCATTCTCCATCACTGCATATAGGAGGTGCTCAGTAAATGGTGGCCAGCTGGGTGGTGCAGTGGGTAGAGTGCTGGGCTTGGAGGCAGGAGGACTCATCTTCCTAGCTGTGTCACCCTGGGTAAGTCTCTTAACCCTGTTTGCCTGAGTTTCCTCATCTGCCAGATGAGCTGGAGAAGGAAATAGTGAACCACTGTAGTATCTTTACCAATAAAACCCTAAACGGGGTCATGAAGACATGACTAAAACAGCTGAATGACAGTAAATGCTAGTTGGACTGAATAATCCCATTGGCAGACAATGAATCTGGAATCCAAAGTTTTAAAATCAAATGTTTAAAAATATAAGTACATATTATTATTATTTTATATGTAACTGGGAAACGAGATATGCAGGCACGGGGGCATAGAGACCCACCATGCCCTACTGGAAAGTCGAAGAGGGAATGGGGGACGATATTTGGAGAGAGCAGATTGGGGAAGGGGATATTCAGTGGGAACGCTGTTTTGGGGTGGTGGGTAGGGAAAACTGGGGAGAAAATTTGTAACTCAAAATCTTGTGGAAACGAATGATGTAAACTAGAAGTTAATAAAGCATTTTGATAAAAAAATACTTTCTCATTCATTGATTATATTTACAATTAAATTTTATTCCCAATTAAATTGTATTCTGAGGGATAGCTAGGTGGTACAGTGAATAGAACACCAGTCCTGGAGTCAAGATGATCTGAGTTCAAATTCGACCTCAGACACTTAACACTTTATAGCTGTGTGACCTTGGGCTTAACTCCAGTAGCCCTGCCTTCCCCTCTCCAAAAAGACTAAATAAATAAATTGTGTTACTTATAGATTAAATATATAGATATATAAATTGATATTAAATATATTTTATGTGTATAACTATATTCAAAAGATTTATAAAATATAAATTGATATTAAATATATGCACATATGCATATATTTAATAGATAAATAATATATTTATATTAAACATATTTGTATGTGTATACATATATTCAATAGATATATAAATTGATATTAAATATATTGATACATGCATATATTTAATAGGTAAATAATATATCAATTATATAGATTGATGTTAAATACATCTAATGTTTACATAATTGATATTAAATATATTTTTATGTGTATAAATATATCCAATAGATATATAGATACATAAATATATAAATTGATATTGAATATATTTATATATGCATATACTTAATAGAGAAATAATATATAGATTATATAGGTATTAAATATATTTAATATATTTATATTAAACATATTTATATGTATATAAATATATTCAATAGATGTATAAATTGATATTAAATGTATTTATATATGCATATATTTTATAGATAAATAATATATCAATTATGTAGATTGATGTTAAACATATTTATATAATTGATATTAAATATATCTCATATAATTGATGTTAATATATTTATATACATTTAAGTATATTTTATAGATATAGATTGATATTATTTTTATATTTTTTATTTTATAGATATAGATTGATATTAAATACATTTCATACAGAAATATATATATATATATATATATATATATATATATATATATATATAAATTTGGTTTCCCAATTAAATTTTAAGTAATTACCAAAAAAGGGGAAGTTTGACTAGATGGTTTATAAGGTCCCTTTCAGCTCTAGAAGTCTGATTCTATTGTTCTGTGCATTTGTAAGTTTCCTCATCCAGACTTTCCTATGGCAATGAAGTACAAGAAAGAGGTAGTACTAGGCAGTGGATAGAGCATTAGGTCAGGAGTCAGGAAGTCCTGAATTCAAATCCAGCCTCAGAGACTTGCTATGTGTGCCACCAGTGGCACGTCATTTCACTTTTCTGTGCCTCAATTTCCTCCTCTATAAAGTGGAAATAATAATAGTACCTATTTCCTAGCATCATTGTGAAGCTCAAATGAGATAATCTTTGTGAAGTGCTTTGTACAGTGCCTGGCATATAGTAGGCATTTGATAAATGCTTGCTTCCTTCCTACCTATGCTGCAGCTAATATAAAGAAGTTGGTTAGTTTTTTAAATTGAGTTTTCTAGGTGGCACAATGAATAGAGCACCAGCCCTGGAGTCAGGAGGACCGGAGTTCAAATTCAGCCTCAGACATCTAACACACTTACTAGCTGTGTGACCTTGGGCAAGTCACTTAACCCCCAATTGCCTTGCCTTCCCCCCTCCAAAAAAATTGAGTCTTCCAAAAGGAAAAAGATAATGGCTTATAAGGGAGAAAAATCTACTCTGAAAAGCTGAGTATAGTCCTAAAAGGAGGAAAAATGGATTTTTAATAGAATAGAAGGCTTTGGAGATGTGAGGGCCTATAGGATTGTAATATTGAGTAAACTATTGGTCATGATTGATCCATTTGCTATTATTGCTTTATTTCTTTCTTTAAAATTTTTTTGTTACCAAGGACATCTTGCTGAGTTGGAGAGGAGGAAGAGTGCATTCAGGGGTTAAGACAATATGAAAATACGAGATATCAATCTAAATAAGATTTAAAAACAAAATGGCCTCATAGCACTAGAGAGTTACCAGGACACTGAGAAGAAGAGGAAGATGGGGAGGTGGAGAGGTGGAAAGGTGGTGGCAGTAGCAGGGCTGGTAGTAGCAGGGTTGTTGTTGGTGGTAGTAGTAGTAGTAGTAGTAGTAGTAGTAGTAGTAGTAGTAGTAGTAGTAGTAGTAAGCGTAAGCATTTATCTAACACTTTAAGATTTACAAATATTATCTCGTTTGATCATCACAACAACCCTAGGAGATAGGGACTATTATTACCAGGCGCTATTATGCCCTACCTAAAATCTCGTCTTCTATAGGAAGACTTTCCCAACCCCTCTTAACTCTTGTGCCTTCCCTCTGCTAATTATTTTCTATTTATCCTGTACATAGCCTAGTTGTGTGTATTTATTAGTTTGTTGACTCTCCCATTAGACTGTGAGCTCCTTGGAGCAGCCACTGTCTTTGGCCTATTTTTGTATCCCCAGAATTTAGCACAGTGCCCAGCCCATAGTAGGTATCTAAATATTTATTGATTAATTGATTTATTATCCCCATTTTTCAGATGAGCAAACTGAGACAGGCTGAGATTAAGTGATTCACCCAGCTACGAATTATCTGAGGCCAAATTTTGAACTCAAGTTTTCCTGGTTCCAGGAAATCTAGCTGCCTGGGTGATTGACCTGTGGTCACTTTTGTCAGTCAGGGTAGAACCCAGGCCTTCCTGACTCACTGCAAAGCCAGTCCTCTGCCTGCCATACTGCACTGTTACTCCGGTTCCTTTGTAACCTGGTTGTCTGTGTACATCCTTTCCCCCACATTAAATTATAAATTACTTGGGAGCAGTGTTTGTGTCAACTCTATCTTTATATCCCTTTTAAAACCTAGCACAATACCATATACATACTAGATGTTAAATTGCTGTATTTTTTAAATGAGGGAACTACAATTAGTTATCACCAGGGCACTATGCCTTTGTTTAGGCCATGCCTCAAGCCTGGAGCAGACTTTATCCATCTTGATATTTCCAGTCTGATGATATGAACTGAAGTCATTTCTTTTGCTCACAGTTTAACATATATGTTGTTGTTCAGTCATTTTAAAGTCATTTCTGACATGTCATGACCCCATTTGGGATTTTCTTGGCAGAGATACTGGAGTGGTTTGCCATTTCCTTCTCCAGCTCCTTTTTATAGATGAGGAAACTGAGGCAAACAGGGTTAAGTGACTTGCCCAGGGTCACACAGCTAGTAAGTGTCTGAGGCCAGATTCAAACTCAGGCTCCTGACTCCAGGCCTGGAATTCTGTCCATTACAGCACTTAGCTGCCCTAACATGTGTGATCTCTTCCATAAAGCCTTTTCCCTTTCCCTTTTGCTCTTGCCCCAGTTTAAATGGAAGTAACTTTTCTCTCATTTTTCACAGCTCTGCTCCTGGAGCTCCCATTTGCACTGGCCTCACTCTCCCTCCTAGCTATTATTATTATTATTTATTATTATTCCTCCTTTCCTTAGATTGTTAACTCTTAGCAGAACTTGGGAAGTCTTTGTCTTTCTATCTCAGTCACCTACCAAAATGCCTCCATTAAAAGTAAGGTCTTTTGTTTGTTCAATGAATTTTAGTTGAAGCTCAGTGTTCAACAGTCCTTTTATCCATTCAAGCCTGAAGCATTGTGGCTAACTGGTACCAGATCTGGAATCAGAGAACCAGGGTTCAGAACCCTACTGTGCTACTTGCTCCCTGTATCAACTTGGACCGTATGTCTTTTCTTGGGTCACAGTTTCCTCACCTATAAAATGAGTTTTGGAGCAGATGTCCTCTACAGTCTTGCTTTAAATTCTATGATTTTCTGAGCATCAGGGTATCTGTAAACTCATGGGGATGGAAACGTCCTCCAAAGGTGTTCCATGCTTCTGTGTGATTCCATAAATCTTCTAATGATGATCCATCTAAATGTTCTGGAAGCCTTCCTCAAAGTCTTTTAGTATTTTATAGATGTACAACTGAGGAATGGCTAAACAAAACGTAGTATATTGGTGTAAAGGAATACTACTTCCCCACGAGGAACAGCAAATAGCAGGATACACAGAGACATGGGGAGACTTATGTGAACTGATACAGAAGAAGTGAAGAGAATGTGGAAAACAATATAAACAATGACCATAACAATGGAAATGGAAAGAATAGGGAAGGAAGAAAAGAAAGAAGGGAGGAAGGGAGGAAAGGAAGAAAGAAGGGAGGGAGGAGAGTAAGAAAGAAGGGAGAGAAGAAAGAGAAGGAAGGGAGGGAGGAGGTAAGAAGGAGGAAAGGAAGAAAGAAAAGAAAAACTGAGCATTAAATAATTCTAATGATTCAGCTTGAGCCTGAAGAAAAGACGAGAAAACGCACTATCCTCCCTTCTTTGCAGAAGGAGGTACTCTGGATATGGAATGTTGCATCAGACTCAGGTGACATGTTGGTTGGTTTTGCTGAACCAATTTAAGCCCTCCTCCTTTTTAAATTCTTTCTTAAAACTGGTAATTTACTGGGGATGAGAACAGGGAAGGCTATCATTAAAAGTGAAGGGGGATGTAAGAACAAAAGATCGATAAAAATCATGGAGCTATTTCATCAGTGAAGCAAGCCTTTACTCAGCCCCCCACCATGACTGGCCCACCTCCTCTTCTGATCCTGCATGTTCATAGCAATATCATTTATGCCTCTAACTCAGACTCACTCCCTATCGTCCTTTAGGTCACTGGCAAAAATGATTGTCCTGAGACCATGCAAGAACCCCCCCCACTCCAATCCACCTCAATCCCTACAGATTCCTGCCTCTCCCTGTTCCATCCCACTGGCCATTTCATTCCCTGCAGAGCTCAGCGCTGTTTCTCCCTCCCACCGTCCCCTGGGATTGCTGAACAGGTGAGATGAAGGGCACAATAGGTGTTAATTACCTTTTGGCTGCTAGTTCCGAGGTCAGGAAAATAGCTGTTTACTTGATTAAAAATAAGAGGTGTTGTAAACACAGCCTATTGGTAATTAGCACCTAAGACCAGCAGCCAACTGCTCTGGCTGAGATACAGCACATCTTTGGCTTCCTGGCTGCACCTTATGCAAATCTATCTCTACCTTCCCACTCCAGCCAGAGAAGAGAGGGAATGGGCACCCACAGCCTGAGATCGGTGGGGGTAGCTCTGATATTGGAGCCAGAACATCTGGGGGGCAGGAGCTCAAGAGTCAAAGGATCCAAGTTCAAATCCTACTTCTAAAACAGGTAGTTACCTGTGTGAGGTTGGGCAAGCCTCTGGACAGAATCACAGACTCTGAAGGTGAGAAGGGACCTCAAAGATCATGTAATCTAAACCATACAGGAAGGACTCCCACTAAGATACCCAACAAGCAATCCATATATGTACCCAAGGAGGAAATCCACCACCTCCTGGGGCAGCCCCTTGGACGTTCTCATTGTTAGGAAATTCTTCCTGACATTAAGCTTAAATCAACCCCTTTGCAAGTTGCTCCTGGTTTTGACTTTAGTCTGTCCTCTAGGCTTAACCAACTTCAGCCTCAGTTTCTCCATCTGCTAAGTGAAAAGGTTGGTCTGGATGACTTCTGACGGCTTTTACCATTTGTTGGTATTCAGTCCTGTCCAGTTCTTTGTGACCCCACGGAGTCCATGGCGCTTTCTTGGCAGAGATACTGCAGTTCATTTTACCAATGAGGAACTGAGGAGAATAGCACTTAAGTGACTTGCTCAGGGTCACCCAGCTAGTAAGTATCTGGAGCCAGATTTGAACTCGGATCTTCCTGACTCAAGGCCTGGTGCTCTATACACTGTGCTACCTAGCTGCTACTGAGGACAGATGTGATCCTCTGAAACATCACATCCCAGTTGCACCATTTATTAGCTATGGAACATTAGGAAAGTCTCATTCAGACTCAGTTTGATTCCACTATAAATTGATGGGGATAGACTAGATTGCTTCTCCTATTATTTGCATCTCTTAGAAGTCTATGATTCTGTGATTACTAGTTGTATGAATGAGAACATCTTATTGCCTTGATAAGCCTCAGTTTCTCCTTTGTAAAATAAGGCTAACCCTGTGCTACCCTCCCACACTGAGTCATTATGAGTAAAGTGCTTTGTAAATTGTAAAGTACTTACAGACCTGTGATCTTTTTTTCTTATTTTGATCAGGAGGAGTCGCTAGCTTTCCATTTGGAGACAGGAAATTTCCTTATGCAGTAACAGCTTTTTGGGACTTTAGTAAAACAATAAATATTTATTAAGCACATATTATGTGCCAGGCACTATGCTATTAAGCACTGATGATACAAAGGAAGGAAAAAGAAAGTCCTTGCTTCTCTAGGACCTCCCTGTCTAACATGCAAACAACTGTGTACAAACACTGTAAAGACAGGAGAAACTGGAAATAATCAACAGAGTTTTTCAAAGTGTTTTTCACACTTTGAGCTTCATAACAACTCTGGGAAGTAGGTATTATCCCTATTTTACAAATGAGGAAACTCAGAGGAGTTATATGACTTGTCCAGGGTTACATAGCTAGTAAGTATCTGAGGAGGGATTTGATTAGGTGCTCAGATTGACGACATAAGACATCCTACACTGTGGTGCAAAGTCCTTGTCTTCTCAGGCTAGAAAGGTGATGGGAAGGGGAAGTGGTTTGTAGAAGGCCCAGGTAGGAAGGCAAGGGATATGCTATATAAATAACTACCTCAATCAAAGGTTCTACTAACCACTGTAAAGCAAACTAGAAGGACAGTCATGACATCAGCTCACTAGACAAAGTTTCTAAGGGCTCAGACCACAGCTACCTACACGCTCCAGTGCAGGAAAAGAACAAAGGAGTGTAAGTTATGCCGTCATTCTTGATTAATTCCAGGGAGAGTCCCTCCATGCCTAGCACCTATGTGGACCAGGTAGAACATAGACCAATTTATTGCCCAGCTGGGTAGCCAGTTCATTAGAGCTTAGATCAAGAACCACAAGGGATCTTAGTGGCCAGAGTCCAATTCTCCCATTTTTTTGTGAGTTCAAATCCAGTCTTAGACACTTTCTAACTGTGAGGCCCTGGGCAAGTTACTTATATTTGCCTCAGTTTCTTCAACTGTAAAATGGATATCATAATAGCACCAAGGTTGTGATGATGATCAAATGAGATAATAATTGTGTTTTTTTTTTTTTTTTTTTTTTTTTTTTTTTTTTTTTTTTTTTTTTTTTTTTTATAATAGTGTTTAGCACAGTATCTGGCACATGGTAAGCATCATCTAAATGTGAATTATTATTGTTGTTCAATTAAGAAGCAGGCAAATAAGGCAAGATCCACTCTTATTAGAGTGTAGAGTACACAGAGAGTAGTAGTGATGTGAGATAAGAATAGCAAGGGAAGGTGGTGCCAGAGTGACAACACTGGGCTACGGGGATTGAAATTTGCTCAGGCAATAAATTGAAGGGATTTTTATTCAGAAGACTGGGATGATCTGGATTCAGCAGGCAGGGATGCGGAAGAAGTCTGTCCTCAGAGGAAACCAGAGAAGCATCCAGAGGGGCTAAACAGGCAAGCCCAACACTAAATTTAATATATATTTAATATTTTTTTTTTTTTTTTTTTTTTTTTTTGGAACAAGTTATATGTAGAAGATGTGTGGTTGCATATTTAACTCCATTTGGGGGGTTATGAATACAAACACAAAGAGACATGGGAAGACTTATATGAAACACGAACATTCGGGAATGTTTACATTTGTCAATGATTTTCTAATCCATCATAGGGCCAGCTAGTTGTCCCAATATATAAAGTCCTGGGCCTAGAGTCAGGAAGATATGTGTTCAAATCTGGCCTTAGTCACTTACTGTATGACCCTGGGCAAGTCACTTAACCTGTTTGCCTCAGTTTCCTCATCTGTAAAATGAAGACAGTTATAGCACCTACATCTCAGGGTTGTTGTGAGGATCAAAGGAAATCATAATCACTCATTGCTTGACACTTCTTCTTGTTCAGTCATTTTCAGTCTTGTCCAACTCTCTGTGATGCCATTTGGGATTTTCTTGGCAAAGACACTAGAGTAGTTTGTCATTTCCTTCTCTAGCTCCTTTGACAGATGGAGAAACTGAGGCAAACAGGGTGAAGTAACTTGCCCAAGGTCATATAGCTAGTAAGTTTCTGACTCCAGATTTGAACTCAGGCCTTCCTGATTTCAGGTCCAGTGTTCTATCCACTGTGCCACCTAGCTGGGCACTATATAAATTATTAGTTCTTATTATTAATTCATTTTTTAAAATACATTTTTAAAATTTCTATTCCATGCATGGAGAACTGAGAGGAGGTAGGATAAGGTCAGGTAAGGAGTAGTAGTCTCTAGTACCATAATTTATTTTTTTACACCCCTATCTTTGCAAAAATAAGGCAGCCTGCTGCAGGAGAAAGAACACTATGAGGTGGCTGGGTGGCACAGTGAATAGAGCACTGGCCCTGAAGTCAGGAGGACCTGAGTTCAGATCGACCTTAGACACTTGACATGCTTACTAGCTATATGACCTTGGGCAAGTCACTTAACCCCAACTGCCCTGCCTTCCCCCAACAAAAAAAAAAAAAGAAAGAAAGAAAGAACACTAGGCAGGAGTCTCATACTGCCTCCTCACTGACTTGCTTTATGACCTCTTGCAAATTGTTTACTGGCTTTGAGCCTCAGTTACTTTATCTGTCAAGTGGGCACGATAACCCCTTACTACATCTATAGGGTTTTTAAGGATCAGATGAAAAGATGATGAATTCGAAATCATTTTAGCATTGAATTTTCCTGAGGGGCGTAGGCAATCAGGGTTGTGACTTGCCCAGCCACACAGCTAATAAATGTCTGAGGTCAGATCTGAACATGGGTCCTCCTGACTCCAGGGCCCATGCTCTATCCATTGTGCCACCTGGCTGCCCCTTTTAGTATTAAATTTAGGGTCAGAGGCCAGAGTTCAAATTCAGCCTCAGCCCTTTTGGACCTGTGTAGCTTGATGACCTTGATGACCCCTATGGTCCTGTCCAGCTCTAAGTGGTGAGGATCCTAAGATCCTCTGATCACAGAGTGGGGAGGGACCTCAGAGGTTAATACCAGACCCACACGCATGTGAGCAGGAATCCTCTTTACATTTAACAAACCAAAACAGCTGAATATTCTCAGAGGTAAGTATCTTGTGCTCAGTCTCCAGTCCTCCAAAGTATAACATCAGTGTAAAGGGTTAATATTCTTATTTTCCCAAATGCCCGATAAGGCTGTACTCAAATAGCTAATTATATAACTAGCATTGAAGTAGCATTTTAAGGTTTGTGAAGTGCTTTTTGGTTACCTCATTGGATCCTCACAACAATCCCCAAAGGTAGGAGTTGCTATTATCTCTGTTTGTTTGTTTTTTTGAGGGGGAAGGTAGGGCAATTGGGGTTAAATGACTTGCCCAAGGTCACGGCTAGTTTTTTGTGTTAAGTGTCTGAGGCCATATTTGAACTCAGGTCCTCCTGACTCCAGGGCCAGTGCTCTATTCACTGTGCCACCTAGCCACCCATACTATTCTCTATTTTCAGAAGAAACTGAGGCAGAGGTTAAGTGACTTGCTCAGGGTCACTTAGCTCTTCTAGTAAGTATATGAGGTCAGATTTGAACTCTGTTCTCTTTGACTCTATGTTCTATCCACTGTACCTCTGGTACTTGAAGAGTACAGGTTGGCCTTAGTTCCAATAAATAAATAAATAGTTAAATCCATAGTGCTGAGTGGTGCAGTGGGCTTGGAATCAGAAAGGTCTGAGTTCAGATCTGATCTTAGACACTAGCTGTGTGACCCTGGGCAAGTCACTTAACTCTGCTTCAGTTTCCTTACCTGTAAAATGACCTGGAGAAGGAAACAGTAAACCAGTCTAGTATCTTTGCCAAGAAAACCCCAAATGGGATCAGAGAGGGTTAGACATGGCTGAAATAACTGAACAACAAAAAAGGAACCCTCTGGGAAGGAAGCTTTCTTATAAAATGACCAGTCAATCAGTCAAGCATTTATTAAGTGCTTATGACCATGCACAGCGCTTTTGACCTTAGTTTCCTCATCTGCAGAATGGGTATAGTAATTCCTACTAAGTTTATCTGAGAGAGGTAATAAGAGAACATAGTGGAGAGCGCTTTAAATTGTAAAAGGACACACACTCAAGATGATTATTATGGTCCTGGACTCAATGACATCTACCCCACAGGGATGTTGGGTTAAAGTGTAAAGCACATCACAATCCTCAGTGTTACACCGTTCTGAGCTACCTTCTGCTCTCAGGTGTGCTAATGTGGACTCCGGCTGCCCATCAGCATCTTCCTTAAACTCTTCCTCGGTGTTTTCTTAGTCCTTTGGACTTGGAGAATGATGCCTGTGGTTCAGAAGGCCCACCCTTCACTTAGGATTTGTGGGAAGGAGGAGGGAGGCAGCCATCCAGGGGAGGCAGCCAGGTGTAACCCAGGTGGAAGGGGCCAAAGGGTTGGGGCCGTGACTTTGCCAACAGCAGAGGCTGGAGCCAAGCAATGTGGGTGGAGATGTGTTGAAAGTTTTGGGGTGTGGATAGAAGGCAGCAATTCTCCTTTCCCTCTTCTTTGAAGAGGGTAGGGAGAAGGATGTTTCCCTGGAGGTTGGCTTACCTCTGTTTCTTCAAATTTTATTTACCTTTCCTGTGCTTAAACCTTTATTTTGTCTCTTAATCTGGTCCAATCCCCTCTCATTGCTATAAAAAAAGAAATGAGGAAGTTGAAATAGATGACCTGTTTAAGACTTCTAAATCCCGAGATCCTTTGGGCTATCTATGGAAGTGGGTGGTCAGAACTGGGTGTTTTCCGTTCAGACTGTCTTCTCAGGTTACTGTTATCTACCTTCTCCTAGTCCCCAGAGCTAAGACAAAGCTGCTCCACCCGCTGGGTAGGAAATGGGGCTGCCAACTGACCTGCTCCACCCTTAGCCCTGAGGCCAGGCCCTCTTTCCGACAGGCTTTTGTGGCTCATTTGCATCTGTGGAGCTGGCCCGGGTCTTCCCCCTTTCTCTTGGCCTAGAGTCAATGGCAGACTTCCTAGGCATTAGAATTGTCCAGGAGTAGGTGGTGGACTCTGGAAATGAGATGGGAAGACTGAACTTCCTGAAGCAGATAGAGGGGACTCCTGCTTCGGGTCACGGTTAATCTTGGCCTGCCCTTTAAACTCTGAGATTGTGAGTCACTGTTTTCCTCAAGGGTTCCCTCAGGAATGGTTCACACAAATAAGCTGGTCTGGTCCTCTTAGCTTTTCCAGAGTGCCTTAGAGTGCTGAAGACTATAGAAGGACACTCCAGTGAAGTCCAGTCAACTAGCCTTTATTTTGAAGGTTTACTACCAGCCAGGCACTGGGGATTGAAAGAAAGGCAAAAACACTCCCTGCCTCTCGGAGCTCATGTTCTAATGGAAGAGACAATATGCAATCAGCTATGTCCATATAAGATACATACAAGATAAACGGAGGTAATCTGAGAGGGGAGGTACTAGTATTCAGGTGACCTGGAAAGGCTTCTTACCAAAGACAGGATTTGACCTGAGTGTTGAAAGAAGCCAGGGGGAGCTAGGTGGTTCAATGGATGGCCCTGGAGTCAGGGGAAGCTGAATTCAAATCCAGCCTCAGACACTAGCTAGCTGTGTGACCCTGGACAAGTCACTTAACCAAGAAAGAAAGGAATGAAAGAAGGAAGCCAGCCAGGGAAACTGGCATGAGGAAGGATAGTGTACTGGGCATGGGAAGCAGCCAGTAAAATAGCACAGAGAGGAAAGATGGATTGTCCTTTTCTTTTTTATTCTTGGAGGGGGGGGAAGGCAAGGCAATTGGGGTTAAGAGACTTGCCCAAGGTCACACAGCTAGTAAGCATCAAGTCTGAGGCCAGACTTGAACTCAGGTCTTCCTGACTCCAAGGCTGGTGGTCTATTCACTACACCACCTAGCTGCCCCATGTCCTTTTCATCAAACAAGCCATTGTTGCTGAGTCAATATTGAACATGGAGGGGAGTAAGGTGTAAGAAGACCAGAAAGGAATGGAGAGGCCAGGTGGTAAAGGGCTTTAAAAGTCAAACGGGCTTTTATATTTGATATTGGAGATAATAGGGAGATATTGGAGTTTATAGAGCGGGGGAGTGGCATCATCAGATATGAGCTTGAGAAGCTGGGTGATGGATGGCTTAGAGTGAGTGGGGAGAGACAAGCAGAGGGCTTTTGCTATAGCAGGTGGAAGGTGATAAGGTTTTGCACCAAGGGGCATGCTGGAGAGATGTTGCTTTGGCAGAAAAATGAAGGGACATGGCAAGAGACGGGATGTATGTGTAGGGCGAGAGAGTGAGCCTGGATGATAGGGAAGTTCAGAAGAGAGGAGGGCTCCCCACTGACAGATGGGGAAGAATGAGACCAAAGAAGTTACGTTAGTTGTCCAAACGAGGTAGTGGGGTCAGGCCCAGAAGGAAGTGGGATAGATAACTGATCCAAAGTCAGGAGACAGGTATGAACCCAACTTGTTGCTATGTGGCCACATCTCTGAGCCTCTGTTTCCTCAACTGAAAACGGGGGCATTGAACTATAAAAGCCGTCCAGGGCAGTCCTCCACCTTATTGTCTCTCGAGGCAGATTTTCATGTAGCATAGAGTTTATCCCCCAGAGGTCATGCTGCAAAGCCCTGGGGCTCACACAACAATCCGAGAGCCCTTCTGGACGCTTCCTCCCCTTAGAACAATATATAGCTCAGTGACGCTGATCCAGGGCTGGGTGAACAACAGGAAATGACTGAAACAAGTGGTGGGAGGAAGCATTTATAGCTCCCCAGCCCCGCTGCTAACTGAGAAGATCCTAAGGAGGCAATCGCCTGGTGCAGTAGAAAAGTCCTTTGAATTAGGCTGTGGGGCCTGTGGGCACGGAGCCCGCTGTCAGGGGTGGGCATCTCGGGCCCCCGGCAAAAGGGTCACCATGGAGCGCCCATGGCACTTCTCTGCTCAGCCCGGTCTGCTAGCTAGCCTGGTTAGGGCTTTTTTTAAACCACACACTGGAGGCACTGAGTGTGGAGTGTTTGCCTGCTGCCTCCCAGAAGGTGGGATGGAGGGTGTGGGGAAGAGGGAGAGGGAGGAGGAGGGAGGGAAAGAGGAAGAGGGAGAGGGAGGAGGAGGGAGTGACGGAGGGGGAGAGAGAGAAGGAGGGAGGGAGGGAAAGAGGGAGAGGGAGGGAAAGAGAGGGGGGGGGAGGGAGTGAAGGAGGGGGAGAGAGAGAAGGAGGGAGGGAGAGAAAGACTGAGAAGGAGGGAGAGGTAAAGTGGGAGAGAGGAGGGACGAAGCTAGACTGGAAAAGAGCACAGACCAGCAGAGGTACAAAAGCAGACTGGGAGAGAGAGACAGGTGAGGACACAGATGCAGAGAGGGCCTGAGGCAGACAGGAAGAGCCAGAGACAGGTGAGGAGACCCAGAGAAGGCCCCAAGCAGACAGCCAGCAGAAGCCATAGGCAGGTGAGGAGACAGACAGAAGCAGAAAGGCAGGTGAGGAGGGAGCTATAGGTGACAAAGGAAAGCAGGGAGAGAGAAAGGCAGAAACTGGCAGAGAGACAGAGAAGAAGAGGGAGGAAGGCAGAGACAGGGGCAGAGACAGAGGTGGGTGTGGAGAAAGGGCAGAGGAAAGAGAGAGAGGCCAGGCAAAGTGAGGGGGAGTTGGGGCTGCGGTCAGAGGCCTCCCTGCTGGGGGATGGCTCACAGGCTGGCTCGCTATTGCCCTCTTTGGGCGCACGCTGCTTTACAGCCCTCTGGGAAGGCCAGATGCTTCTGGGCTTGGGGTGTGTATGAGGTGGGGGGCGGAGCGACCCACGGGGCCTGACACATCACCAGCCTCCCTGCAAGAGACATGGTGAGAGGAAAGAGCCGAGACAGTCACTAGCATTTTCCAAATGACAATTAAGGCAGTGAGCCTCTCTGGCTTTCTTCAGGGGCCAGCACGTGTGGCATGCACACACACACCCCCATGCGCCCCAATCTTCCCACCCCCCCACACTCATGCCCCCACACACCCCCACATTCCCCCACGCCCCCCCCCACATACACACACAAATGAAGATACAATAAAACATAGATATTACACTTTAAAACAAAGTCATTGTGAGGCCACAGTGTATGGATTGTGTATGGATTAGTGGTGCTCATTTCTGTTTGGGTTTGGCACCACTGCCCTAACCCTGTTGGCTTAATTATAGTCTCCATTCCCCCCCCTTTACTTCTGCCATACTCCCTGCCCATCTCCCCAACCCTGGTCCTAATATCCCACCCCAGATTTCACCCTCCTCACCCTTCCTTCCTTCTTGCCTTCTCCCCTCCTTCCCTTTCCTTTTTCTTTCCTCTTTCCCTATTTTCCTTCCTTCTTCCTTCTTTTCTTCTCTCCCTCTTTTCCTTCTTTCCTTCTCTCTCTCTTTTCCTTCTTTCCTTCCTTCCTTTCCTTCTGTCTTTCCATCCATCCATGGAAACAAAACAACAAAATCAGTGAGCTTTTTTTAGGTAGGCCTCCTTCAAACCTCCCCATCACGGGCACCCAGGGCCCCCCACTCCAACACAATCCTCTCCTGGCCCCCAGACCACTTCCTCCACCATCATTGACAGGCCGATGGAGGTGGAGTCAGGATCTGAGTTCAAATTCTGACTCTGCCACTTACTTCTTGTGACCTCAGCAAATCAAGCCTTCTTTCTAGGTACGTTTCCTCTTATGTAAAACGGGGGGGGCGGGAGGCGGGGATCAGTTGGATTAGATGATTAGATGTCCTTTACAATCTCTTCCGGCTCTGAATAGCTGATTCTATGACCAACACTTAGATGTTCTGTGCCCCACTGCTTTGGAGCCCTGCTCTCTGATGTTAAACTAATCTCTGCTTATAACAGACAGCCTGGTGTTAGTAGAAAGAGCAGGAGATTTGAAGTCAAGAGATCTAGGTTTATTAGCTAGGTGACTTTGAGAAAATGCATTACCCTCTGAGCTTCAATAGGGGAGGAGGGGAAAGGGGAAGAGATTCTTCTTTATTAAGATTGTGAAGATTCAAATGAGATTATATAAGTAAGATGCTTTATAAATATGAGCTATTATAAGGGTTTAAAGTGTTCCCCTCATAGGTAGGTAGCATCAGAGACTGTCAGAGCTGGAGGGAGGTATCTGAGGGCTTATGAAGTCCAGTCTCTACTTTACAAAGCTGGAAATCGAGGCAGAGAGGGCACCTGGCTTGGCCGAGATCATTCAGCCAGCTAGAGGCAGGGCTGGGGCTGGGATTCAGACTGACTCTGACTCACAGGCCAGTATCATTCCACTTGAGTGCCTTGGATTTTTATTAATGAGGGGGCTGTTAGTTACCTGTGTAATGGGGGTGGGGGTGGCGTGTTGGATCTATATCCCTACCAACAAGCTGTCAACCCTGCCCATAAACCTGAAACCAGGTGTAATGCCCTGAAGGATGGGGAGCTACAGGGTGCAGGGGGGCCAAGTCTGTCTTGGTCCTTAATAGGATAGAGCTGTAGCCAAGGGGCCAAGTCATACGAAGGGAAGGAAAGGGGAATAACTGCATGGAGCCTCTTAATGGCCTTTGCCTGGCCTTGATTCCACTCCCCACCCCACCCCCAAATGCCTTGAGCTAGCTTGGTGAAAAACAGTCTGAGGTTGGGACCTGCGTCAGGCCTCAGCATCTGGCAAGATCCAGATGGGACCCAGGTAGCCTTGATTAGAGCAATGCAAAGATCATCAGAATTCCCTGCCTGCATGGGGATGCCTCTCCAGGTGGCAGGGGCCAAGGCTGACCTGAGGCACCTTAAAATGCAGCCAATAACTCTTTAGTTTGGCCTATGCCTGTGGACTGTTTATGGATTGCCTCAGTCTGGGAAATACTGCATGTGATAAGACCACATGCTAGTTGTGTAAATGGGGCAGCTAGGTGGCAGGGTGGATAGAACGCTGGGCTCAGAGTCAGGAAGACTCATCTTCCAGACACTTCCTAGCTGTGTGACCCTGGACAAGTCACTTAACCCCTGTTTGCTTCAGTCTCCTCATCTGTCAAATGGAGAAGGATCTGGAGAAGGAAATGGCAAGCCATTCCAGCATCTCTGCCAAGAAAACTTCAAATGGAACTACACAGTTGGACATAACTGAACAACAATGTTGTTTAAGTGAATATTACAACTTTATTTTTGTATTCATTTTCTATTTATGTACAAAGAAATTTTAACACATTTATCTGGTCACTCAAGGGCAGGTTTCACTACGATACCGCAGGTCTTACCATATACAGGGAGGAGGTGAGTTTCCACTGGGCGGGTGTATAAAGATATTCTGATTTGGATAAATCCACACTGACCACACCTTTCAGAGACAGGAGCCCCTACCACCCAGAGATGGAAAGACCAAGGCAATCGGATAGACTAGAGCCTGGCACTTTCTCAGAGCGCCCTCTGGTGTTAGGTGGTATGTATAAACCAGCAGGGTGAACTTCCCAGAGGGGAAAGCAGCCTTAATGTGGGATGTTAGACTTGGAGAAAAAGACAGGCAGCTACTGCACTGCATCATGGTTAGGTAAAGATTTACAGGGTGTGTTGGCCCTTTCTTGGTTCATCTGGGGCTAAGGTTCAAGGCAAAGATGGATGGATACGCTGAAGATATTCATTTCAAGGCTACTTGGACCAAAGAGGTTATGGTCACCGCTGAGATCTCATGAAAGGCAAGGCAGGCCAGGTACCTCCAAATCTGGTCTGCTTCACCCTGATGATTCTGGCCCTCAAGAAAGATTAAACCAAGTATCACCCTGGTGCTTTGCCCAGCAAGTCAGGCTCAGGAAGCTGGTACTTTGCTGGCGGCTGGAATAGAGGAATGACCCTAGGAAGCATGTAGGGGCCTCATAGCTCTTCAGAGACCTCAGAGCTCTCACAGTTGGCTTTCTAGCCAGGTTGACACTGATCTACTCACAACTCAACATAATTGGAGTCTTCCCTTCCTAGAAAACACAACAAAGAGACACCTTATGGATACAGGTGAATGAATGACATCTTCAGGTTGGGGGTTAAAGGTCCTTCAGCTCTGATGAGAGAGATGAGGAAGGAGGAAGAGGAAAAGGAGAGAAATGCAGATGATATAGACATGATATAACAGATTTTCATTCAATCAATAAGCACCTACTGTATACTAGGTACTGTTTTAAAACACTGGGGTTGTTGCTGCTCTCACTCATTTCCAACCTTTTGTGACCCCATTTGGGGTTTCCTTGGCAAAGATGCTGAAGTAGTTTGCCTTTTCCTTCTCCAGCTCATTTGACAGATGAGGAAACTGAGGCAAACAGGGTTAAGTGACTTGCCCAGGGTCACACAGCTAATAAGTGAGGCCAGATTTTGAACACGTCTTCCTGACTCCTGGGATGTGGGATGTTAGACTTGGAGAAAAAGACAGGCAGCTACTGCACTGCATCATGGTTAGGTAAAGATTTACAGGGTGTGTTGGCCCTTTCTTGGTTCATCTGGGGCTAAGGTTCAAGGCAAAGATGGATGGATACGCTGAAGATATTCATTTCAAGGCTACTTGGACCAAAGAGGTTATGGTCACCGCTGGCCCCACATTCTATCTACTGCACTGCACTAGGAACACAAAGATAAAAATGAAATTGTCCCTGCCCTCAAGGCGCTTGCATTCCTTTGGGAAAATAACATATACATATATAAGTATAGATATACATCTATCTATATGTAAAGTAACTGTTATTGAAAGGGTACAGAAGTGAGTGTCACCTGGTGAGCTATAGCAGAACCCGATTTCTGCCACTAGCTATGAACTCTGGGGAAGTCATCTTGTCTTTGGGCTTCAGTTTCCTTATCTATGACACTGGGGTCATAATAAGCCTCTGACTATTCTATGGGATTCTTTTGAGGGTGAACTCTCTAATGGCATTTATGAAACTCCTACTATGTGCAAGTCACCATGATAAGTGCTTGGAAATCCAAAGAAAAGTAAAAATAGTTCAAAGCAGTCCTAGCCCTGAGGGAGCTTACAAGCCCTGAGAAATGGTACCTGGTCTTTTCTCTCTGTAATGGGTCAGATGGGCTGGAGGTGAAGGGAGATTCTATGAGTAGGAGACAGGAGATCTGGATTCTAGTCAACAGCAGGCCATATGACTTGGTGGGGAGGTAATTCCCCTTTCTGGACCTCAGTCAACTCTGCAAAATTAAAAGGCTGAACTAGACAATCTCTAAGGCCCTTTCTAGCTCTGCCATTTTGTTTTGTATAATCTTTGTCCCTCTTTCAGTGCCTAGATAGGTGGCAGTGGGTGGAATACCAGATCTGGAATTAGGAAGACCCAAGTTCAAATCTAGCCTCAGATACTTACTAGCTGTGTGACCATGGGCACCCTGTTTGCCTCAGGTTCCTCATCTGTCAAATGAGCCGGAGAAGCAATGGCAAAGCACACCAGTATCTATGCCAAGAAAACCCCAAATGGGGTCACAAAAAGCCAGACATGACTGAACAACAAGCATGGGATGTACATATAGTAGTTGCTTAATAAAAGATTGTTTGACTGAATCGAACATTTCCACTCAGTAGAGGCAGCATGGGAAAGAAGCATGGAATCTGGAGTCACAGGAGCTTGTTTCCCATTCTACCTCTGCTTTTTCATACCTGGGGGACATTTCAGTTCCCTCAGCCTCAGCTTCTTAATCTATAAAATGAAGGAATTGGACTAGATGGATCCTGAGGTCCCGTTCAGCTCCAAATCCGAGTGACCCATAGGAATCTGAGCTCTCTGGTGAGAAGCAAGAACAAGTAAGGGCCTGTAAATGGCTCCTCGGCCTCTGGTTTCCCGGGGCCAGGGATGCTGGAATATTTGTCAGGATGATCTCTAGTGAATGAACCTAGCTAGGCAGGGCCTCTGGGTTCACAGCCATTTGGGGCTTATTTGATACTAACCTATTTTGGGATCGAGATCGGGCTGTACCGAGTCTTCTGGTGTCCAGAAATCCTAGCTTGGAAAAATACTAGAGGGAAGACAGCAGCAAGCAGTCCTGCTAAGCCATGCTGTGGACAGGAGGGACAGGCGCACACGGGATTATTTTTCCTTTTTTTAAAAATAATGCTTGGTGATCTTCTTTAGTGGGTCCTGGGGAAGAGGTTACAAATCACCAGAGAACTGTCATTCAGAATTTCTAATGCCTAATGTTGTGTGTTTCTTCCAATAGCCACCCCCTCGGGCTGGTCCTTGGCACCTTAGACGTATTGGTCAGGGGCCCCAGCTTTCCTTTCCTTAACCAACCTGCTCTTCCTTTTATTTTCCCCCTCCACCCTCCATAAATCACTCCCTGGGCTCCAGGCTGGGTGCCTGTCACTGGAGAACCTCCAATGTGCCTTCAACTTCCTGGTATTACGAGGGCCCATGGGTATACCACCCCTCCCTCCCTATGCCCCATGGCTCTCGCCTGGCCAAGCCTCCTGGGGTAACGTAATGCGATGCCAGCCCAAAGAGCCCAAAGAAGATTTGGCCTTTTTGGTCTGCTGTCAGCTCACGTTGCAATTTCAGATCTAATTTACTGCCCCCCGCTGCTGTCTGCCCTGAACACTGTCTGGATTGCCTGGCTCAGTTCAAAGAATCACAGGATTTAGAGCTGGAAGGCACAGGAGCTAGCGAGCTAGCCCCCTTCGTTTATAGATAAGGAAACTGGAGTTCAGGAGGGAAGGTCACTCAGCCAAGGTCACCCAGGTACCAAAGCAGTCTTAGAGCAAGGATTGCTCTCACTCCAAAGCCAGTGGTCCTGAGCCACTCCAGAAAAATGCAGGTTCATGCAGCCCCGAAACACAGAAAATTCTCTTCTCAATTCCTCTCATCAACTGAGGTTCCTGGGTTTTTAACCCTGACAATGTGTTATTTTATTTTACTTTTTCTCCTACTTGGAAGCCCAGGTTTAATTTTTGTGATACTGAGCAAGACATACCCCCTGTCTTGATTTTGTTTCTTCATTTGGCTTTGTCCTTTTTTAAAAAAAATGTATTTACTTTTAGTTACAACATTCAGTTCCTCAAGTTTTTGAGTTCCAGATTGTCTCCCCTTCTCTTCCCCCCAGGTGGAAGCAATCTGTCACAGGTTCTACATATACCTTCACATTAAACATTAGTCAGATTGTAAAGAAGAATTATAACAGAATGAACAAGGAACAAGACTCAGTCTCCTCATTTGTAATAACAATAATGCTTATTCTGCCCACCTCGTAGGCTTGTTGGGAGGAAGGTTTGTGTAAGGGTTACATATGTCACTTAGCAACTAACAGCAAATCTCTTAACAGCTGTCTCTTGGTTTCCTCACTTGGAAAATGAAGGTGAAAGAAATGATTATTTCTCTCTCATATTAATAGCTAATTATTAAAATTGGGGAGACCCCAAGTTTTTTTTTCCTTCTGTGGCTTCTTGACATGTGACCTTAGACACTTATACTTACTCTGAGCAAGTCACTTACCCCTGTTTGCCTCAGTTTCCTCATCTGTCAAATGAACTGGAGAGGGAAATGGCAAATAATTCTAGTCTCTTTGCCAAGAAAACCCCAAATGGGGTCACAAAGAGTTGGACACGACTGAAACAACTCAACAACAGAATATCTTCCTAATTGATTTCTCTGCTATAAGTCTTTCCCCCATCTAATCCATCTTCCATAGTGATCACTTAACCCCAATTGCCCTCCAAAAAGCAAAAAAGAAAGTATTTAAATGCTAACTATTATTATCATAATTATTTTATAGCTATACTATGTTCATGCTGTCTCCGCCCACTATAAGGTAAACTTCCTTGAGAGTTAAGACTGTTTCACATTTGTCTGTGTATCTTAAGGACTTAGGACAATACCTGGCATAAAGTAAGGGCTTAATAAATTAAGCTCTGTGCTGATTGAGTTATTGGTTGTATTCCCAGGGCTTAGTAGCATGGCTGGTGATCAAAGACAACAGAGAAAAAGTCTCTGTCCCCTCTGTTCTACTAGAGGGAAAGAACATGTACACAGATAACTAAACACAAAATATATGCAAGGAAATTTCAGAGTGTTGAAGGAGCAAAGAAGACTGGAACGAGCAATTGGTTAGAACTAGTCAGTCATAAGCATTTATTGAACACCTACTATGTAGAGAGGTGCTGGGGATACAAAGAAAGGCAAAAGATAGTCCCAGCTCTCAAGGCACTCACAGTGCAACATGCCAGAAAGAAAGGCAGGACAAACTGGTGAGAATTGACAGGGGGAGATTTCTATCATTAGAGAGGATCAGGAAAGGCTAAGAGAGTGAACTCTCATGAAGACCCGAGGAAGAGGGAGTATTTAGGAGAAGGTGATGGTCAGCCGTGTCAATGGCTACAGAGAGACTGAGAAAAGGTCATTCACTTGAGAAATTAAAAGACCATCAGTGACCTTGACAAGGGCAAACCTTCTTACTCCCACTGTGACTCAGTGGTGGAGAAGAAAAAAAGACATAACAACAAAATTTAATAAGCAAGCAATTTATTAACCTCCTACTATGCGCCAGGTACCATCCTGAAAGTGAGGTATAAAAGGACTAATGGGATAATCCCTATTTTATTTTATTTTTTTTTTTTGGGGGGGGGAAGGCAAGGCAATTGGATTAAGCAACTTGCCCAAGGTCACACAGCTAGTTAAGTGTCAAGTGTCTGAGGCCGGATTTGAGCTCAGATCCTCCCGACTTCACTGAGCCACCTAGTTGCCCTGACAATCTCTATTTTCAAGGAGCTCACATTCTAATGGGAGAGACAATAATTACATGTGTATGTATATACAGAACTTTTATACAGTACTTGTGAGTTTCTTGTAGAAGGTGATGCTTGAGCATAGTTTTGCAAAAAAATCGGGAGAGTTCTAGTGGCAGAAGGGAGGAGAATGTGCACTTGGGCCTTGAGGTGGTCCAAAGAGAGATGGGAGGAACCCCATGTCTCAGAAGCAGCAAGTAAGTCAGAGAGAGGGTATCATTAGGAGTAATGGAAGTAAGAAGACTGGAAAGGAGTAGGAAGGTTCAGGGATCAGGTTGGGGAAGGCTTCAGATGCCAAGAAAAAGAGTTTATGTTTAAATAAGGATCCACTGGTATTTACTGAGGACAGGGTGGACTTGGCAGACTGTGTTTTAGGAAAATCACTATGGCAGCAATGGTATGGACTGGAGATGGGAGAGGTTTGAGACAGAGGCCAATCAGAAGCCTACTGACGGAGTCTGGGTGAAAGGTGATGAGGGCTCGGGCAAGGTGGTGGTTGGGTGAACAGAGAGGAAGGGATGTGTGTAAGAGATGGTGTGGAGACAGAAACAAGACTGGATGGCTGGCTGGATCAGGGGAAGGAGGGGAAGAGGAGCAAGAACTCAAGGGTGAGGACCCAGGGTATAGAGGACGGCGGTGCTCTTGACAGTAATGGCAGGGTCTGCAATGTGGCCGAGTTGGTGGCTTAAGATGGTGAGTTATATTTTGGTCTGGCTTGAGTTTGAGGTGCCTATGGGACATCAACTTTGAAATGTCTAATAGGTAGTTAGTGACAAAGAGCTAGAGCTTAGAAGGGAGGCTAGGGCTAGAGATATATTGATCTGGGGGAAATTAATTAAGAACTTAGTTGGGCAGAGCACTGTCTGGGGAATGTTAGATAAAACATAGTTTCTACTCTTATGAAACTTTAACAGATCACAGAAGCATAAAGTTGGAAGAGACTTAAGATTCTAGAGCTGGAAGCAACCTCAGAAGACTAACTTCCTCATTGTACAAATGGGAGGTTAAGTAACTCGCCCGAGGTCACACAGGTGGGATTTGAACTCCAGTCCTCTGACTAGCTGGAGCTAGGTGTTACAGTAGATAAGAGTACCAGACCTGGAGTAAGCTAGACTTTGAGTTCAAATCTGATCTTGGAAACCTACTAGTTATGTGACCCTGGGCAAGTCACTTAACCCTGTTGGCCTCAGTTTCCTCATCTGTAAAATGAGCTGGATAAGGAAATGATGGACCACTAGTATTTTTGTCAAGAAAACCCCAAATGGGGTCATGAGGAGTTAGACAGGATTGCACAACCACCTATGACTCCAGAGCCCTTACTCCTCCCACCCCATCACGTCACTCCCTGACAAGCAGAAATCTAGTTCCATCTTGAAGTTTCTGGTGACAGAGTGCTCACTCCCTACTCGAGGAAGACGAATCTTCTAACACTAGGCTCAACACACTCACTGCGCCATCTAAATACCCTCCTCTGCGGGAAACCTTCCACATCCCCTCTTGATTCCAGCGATTTTTCTTTTTTAATTATTTCCTATTTGTCCTGTACTGGCTTGCTTTTATATACATTCCTTTGTATGTTGTCTCCCCCTTCAGACTGTAAGCTCCTTGAGGGCAGCATTCAGCTAGGTGGCACGGTAGATAGTATCAGGAAGACTCCTCTTACTGAGTTCAAATCTGGCCTCTGACACTTACTAGCTGTGTGACCCTGGGCAAGTCACTTAACCCTGTTGGCCTCAGTTTCCCCAGCTGTAAAATGAGCTGGAGAAGGGAATGGCAAACCAGTCCAGTGTCTTTGCCAAGAAAACCCCAAAGAGGTCATGAAGAGTTGGACACAACTAACAGCTGAACAACAGTAAAATGTTTAGCATGGTGCCTTTACCATAGTAGGTGCTTAACAAATGTTTACTGAATTTACTGAAATAAGTAATTTCCACACGAGAATCCTATGAGACAAAGATAAATCTCCCCCCCCACCCTCATTTACAGATGAGGAAACACCCAGAGGACTGTCTCATCTTTCCTGAGATGAGACTCAAAGCCAGGCCTCCTGACTCCAGCTCCAGGACCCTCTCTTATCTCAGGCTTGCCTCTCTGTGTAGGGGACCTTCCTCCCCACCCCCATTCTCTTGCCAGCTGTCCCACATGCTTCCTGTTAATCTGGGCTGTGACTGAAACATTCCAGTCCAAACCTCCCGCCCCATGGCATCCCTTGTTTGCTTCTCTCCCGTGGTGGCACTGCAGCTTGGCCCTAGTCTGTGCTTTGTGTGAAAGAGGCAGGCGCGGCTTCTGAGCAGAGCCCAGCCCCTCACAGAAGAGGTGTCGTATCAGTCAGATTAGCCAACTAAATTAGTATTTAGTCCAGCCGAGGCCCCAGGCAGGTGTCACAGTGGGCCTGGAGTCAGGAAGGCCAGAGCTCATCTCTGACCTCAGACACTACATATAGCCATATACACTTGGGCAAGTCACTGTTTGCCTCAGTTTCTTCAACTGAAAAAGGGGGACAATGACAACACCTACCTGCCCAGAGCTGTTTCGAGGATAAGATGGCATCCAGCACGGCGTCCAGCACGCAGGTACTGCAGCTAGTATTATTTGGAGGAAAAGGAAGCCAATGAGGAATATCAAGTCAACGATGCCTAGAGAGATGATCGTGAGGGATGTGACCAGAGCCAGCTCTGTGAAGTCTGCCTTGGGTTTCTCCCCAGTCTTCTCTATTATTAATAATAGCTTTACATTTACCTAGTACTTGATGCAAAATACTTTTCATACATTACTGCATTTGATCTCATGACATTTTTTTTCTTTTTGGAGGGGGAAGGCAGGGCAGTTGGGGTTAAGTGACTTGCCCAATGTCACATGGCTAGTAAGTGTTAAATGTCTGAGGCTGGATTTGAACTCAGGTCCTCCTGATTCCAGGGCTGGTGCTCTATTCACTGCATCACCCAGAACAGTGAACGTCTCATGACATGTTTGAGGTAGTTAACATTTCTACGTCCTATTATACAAAGGAGGAAACTGAGTTCCAGCTCTGCAACTTATTTAGCTGAGTGTTCTTGGGCAAGTTATTTCCTCATCTGTAAAATATGAGGGTTGGCCTAGGTGAACTCTATCTTACCTTCTAGCTGACTTCTCTTACTGAGGTCAGCCTAGAAATCAGCCAGAACTTCCTTTGTTTGAGCACCATACACACCCGCCTCTCTCTCCTCTCTGCCACCATGAGGGGTTAAGGACAGAGCTGCAAATCCCTCTTCTCCCTACCCCTTACTACCATCCCTTTTGTGCTCCATGAAACTCTCATTCCCTCCCAGCTTTCAAATACCACTGACAATGGCACATCTACCAGTTCTTTCAGCATCTGAGAATGTAGTCCATCCAGTCTGGGTAATTCGAATTTACCCAGGCTAACTGGGCATTCTTTTATCTTTGGCACCAACTCCCTTTTAGTTATTTTTATTTGGTTATTTCCAGTGCAAAGATCATTCTCCTTGATGGAGAAAATAAGAATTGGGAAGGTCTGCTTTCTGCTCTCACTCACTGTCATCCTGTCCACTCCCAAGCAAGAATACTATTCTTTCTTTGATCTTTTTTCTCCAAATTAAAAAAAAACAAAACACTCTTTTGTTGTCCTTAGCTTCACTCAAAAGCCTTAACTTATTCTGAGATTTAGCACGCTTGACGTTATTTTTACATGTCCATGCTTATATATTATTGTTTATAATTATATATTATATATTATGATATATGCTATATTATATGTATATTATAGTATGGGATATATAATTATATATACATATATAATAGTGTATATAGATATACCATATAATAGTATATATGTGTATATATAACATATATGTTTGTACATATACACAGAGTTTTATATTCATGCTGTTACCTGGCCTAGCTTCCATCTTCTGCATTTCTTTAAAAACAATTTGGCAATGTGACTTTGAGGTGGCTAGGTGGTGCAGTGAATAGAGCACTGGCCCTGGAGTCTGGGGGACCAGAGTTCAAATCTGGCCTCAGATACTTAACACTTACTAGCCATGTAACCTTGGGCACATCACTTAACCACAATTGCCCTCCTTTCTCCTCCAAAAAAAAAAACCAAAAACACTTTGGTTGGTGAGTTCTTTGTATACATTAGTTTTTTCAGACAAATTTGATTCCCTTCTCCCCCTCATAATTGGAATTGTTTCCCTTTGGGTACTCCAAATTTCACTTCGGGGCATCTCTATCTCTCATAGGTTGACTTCTTCCATAACATTCTAGTCCATAGAAATCCACCCATCTTTCCTTGGAATTCTAAAATCTTTTCCCCGAAGTCTAGGGTGCACATCTGTTTCCCAGGATTTCCTTTCCTCACAAATTGCAGGAGGAAATGACCACTTCTCCCTCCACCCCTCACCCCACTCCGGTTCCCATCATTTCCCATGGTAAGTTGGAATCAGATCCAGAATAGAATTTTCCCTTGCTGGTTCCTCCATCTTTTGAAGGTTGCAATTATCACTAAGGCAAATAAAGAGTCATCAGCTGCTCTGACTTTAGAAGAGAGAGTTCCACTAGATGTCTGGATAACTGAAGTCTCTAAGCATGACTATATAATACCTCTCTATATGCTAGGTTTGTCATCTGTTTTATCAAACTTATCTATCTCCTCTTTCTGTCAAGGTGGGTTGTAGTATAATTCAATAACAAAACCACTTCTGTTTCTCTTTCTATTGACTTTTAACCAAGTATTTGATCATGTTCCCCACCCTATTCTATTTCCTGGATTTCCTCATGAGTGTGCCCTCTTTATTGTATACTCCTCCAACCCTTAACTATCCCATTTCCTTTAAATAAGGTATATCCATCCAGGACTAATGGTCTACACATGGGTTTCATCCTACCAAGTCTTAGGGACACATATCAAGTTAGGTTTACCTTCTTGTGCTGACTTTTATTTTTGTTACCCAAACTTTGACTTTTGTATATAGGTATTTGAGACCACGGGTTCACTACTGGCCCTTTGATGTTTGGGTCCTGTGAATTTCTGGGTGCCTAAAATAGTGGTATTCTCATTTCTTTGTGGCTACTTTATATCTCTCTATGATATTTAACATGGAAGAATAAACAAGCATTTACTGAGCACCTACTGTCTGCCCAGTACTGCGCTAAGCACTTTACAAATATTACCTCATTTGATTCTCACAACAATCCTGGGAGGGCTATTATTCTACCATTTTGCATTTGAGGAAACTTAAGCAAAAAGAGGTTAAATGACTTGCCCGGGGTCATACAGCTAGTAAGAGTTGGAGGCTGGATTTTAATTTGGGTCTTCCTAACTCCAGCCAGGCTCACTACTCTATCCACTGTGTGACCTTGGCAGGGGCCATCTACACCTCTATAATTGTAACTAGATTTCATTAGCCTTCCTTTCCTTTCTCTTTCCAATGTGTTTTAGTTCAAAGCTGTTTTGAATAGTTTTGTAAAACATCTTCAGCAAATATATTCTTACCAGCCCTTGAGTGTCTTTGACTATACTTTAAGCTGGTGTCCAGAAGACCAAATCCCATTTTGAAGCTCTTCTTTCTACATCCCTTGTCTTCAATTGTAAGAAGAACAACCTGGGTCCCTAGAGGCTGTAGTTTCTTGCCCAAGACTCCACGCCCATTTCTGGGTTCCTTCTAGCAGTCCCTTATGCTGATATGAATCATCAGAAGTAGGAAGTCGTCGTCTATTTTGAGAAGTCTTAGGAGGGTCTCTGTTATATATATAATATATTAGAAGGGTCTCTGTTACTTAACAAATATATATCATATATAATAAATATGCATATTTATAATATATATATATATTATATTTTGCCTTGGGAAGACAACAGACCTCTCTCCATTGCTATCAGGTTGAATAGCTGCATCAGCGCCCTTCTATTCCCTGCCATCTCCTCACCATGGCCCAATTTTTGACCATCTCCACCCGATCAGAAACTTGGACTTCATCCCCTGGATCCTCCAGCTCTGAATGACAAGCTTTCACCTTTCCCTTGCTGGGGCCCAGGCATCGACACATCTTGCAATCTCTTACCATATCCCTGAATGGATACCTGTCTCTGCCCCCTTTCTATCTGTTTTTACTCATTAGAAGTTAAGCTCCTTGCGGGCAGGAACTGGTTGCTTACTTGTACTTGTATGCCCTGAGCTTAGCACAGTGTTTGCTCACTGTCTATCATTTCTGTGTCTTTCCTTCTTTTTCCCCTTCTACTCCCCTCACCCTGGCTGCCATCTCTGTGTCTGTCCGCCTCTCACTCTCAGTCTGACCCTTACCTGAAAATCTCTCACCTGAAAACGGCTCCTTCCTGCTCAGGGCATCCGGCTCCCTCCCCCTACACAAAGAGCCTCCAATCTATTTTTAAGCTCCAATTGTACGGCTGCCCCTTTTCTGTCCCTCTCTCCAGCCTTCTGGCAAGATTCAAGTCTTCTCTCCTGATCCTCTTCTTTCCCATCGAAGCTTTGCTTCCATCTCCCTTAAAAACATTTCATTTACTCTAAGAGTGTGGAGTGGGGAAAGGCATTCTTCAATTCTCTTCCCATTCCCCTCCAGGACGGAAATCTCCTGACAATCAGGTAATCAACAAACACTTATTAATGCCTGCTGCGTACTATGTGCTGTCCTAAGTACTGGAGAGAAAAAGATTGGCCTTGCCTTCAAGGGATGAGTATTATAACGGAGGAGACAATGCGTATCTTAACAGGCCCACAGAAAGTACACAAAGAGTAGATGGAAGGTAAACTTAGGGGCTAAGGCACCGGCATGGAAGGCGACCTGGGAGAGGCCTCCTGCAGAAGGTGCCATTTGAGCTGAGTTTTGAAAGAAGCCAGGAATTTCAAATAACCAAGAGGAGGGCAATCAAGGGATGGGAGACAGCCGGGGAAAGGCACGAAGAGCATCTTGTATGAGGTCAGTACAGCTGGAATGAAGGAGTAATGTGGAAGGAAATAATATGCGAGAAGACTGGCAAGATGAAATGGGCCAGGCTATGGAGGGTTTTAAATGTCACACAGAGGAATTTATCTCCTATCTCAGAGGTCAACTGGGGGTCTCTGAAGTTTAGGGGAGGCTGATGACCTCTGTTTCAGGAAGATCGCTTTGTCAGCTGGGTGTCGGATGGAAGGCAGTAAGGAATAAATGAAGAAAAGAGGAAAAGAAAGAAGGAAAGAAAAGGAAAAAGGGGGGAAAAAGGAGGAAGGAAAGAAAGAAGTGTGTAAGTGTTTACTGTGTACCAGGCAGGATGCTAAGTATTTTATGAATATTGTTTGATTTGATCCTCAAAACCCCTGGGAGGTACATACTACTACCATCCCCGTTTTAAAGATGAGCAAACAGGGAGGTACAGGTTAAGTGACTGCCCAACAGCTAGCAAATGTCGGAGGCCACAGTTGGATTCAGGTCTTCCTAACACCAGAGGGCAGCTAGGTGGCTCAATGCATAGAGGAATTAGGAGGACCTGAGTTCAAATCTGACCTCTGGCACTTCCTAGCTGTCTGACCCTGCGCATATCACTTAACCCTGTTTGCCTCAGTTTCCTCATCTGTAAAATGAACTGGAGAGGGAAAGGGCAGACCACTCTAGTATTTTTGCCAAGAAAACTCCTCATGGGGTCATTAAGAATTGGACAAGACTAAAAAAAAGACTAACTTCCTGACACCAGGTCAAATGCTCTATCTACCTAACCACCTCTGCCACCTGAACTTGGAGTATAGGTCAAGGTCACTCAGCTATGGCAGAAATACAAACACCGTATGTCCAATGCAAGACACTGCCAAATTTTCCTGCCTCTCCCTGTTATTTCAGACTTGCAGCCTTTAAAAAATAATATACATACGTATTTACTCATCAACCCTCAGCACCCAATTAAGATTTTTATAGTCAATGATCACCTCTTAATAACTTGACAGTCCCAGTCATTTTCCTTTCTGTCAGTCTCAACTCCACAACTCTGAACCAGTGACTGGCATATATTAGGTACTTAATAAAGATAGGGGAGAGAATAAGCATTTATGTAGTACCTACCTTGTGCACTTTACAAATATTATCTGACTCGAATCCTCATGACAATTCCAGGACATAGGGGTTATCATTATTCCCATTTTACCAGTTGAGAAAACTGAGGCAAAGAGATTAAGTGACTTGTCCAGGGTCTCTCAGCTAGCTAAGTGTCTGAGGGCAAATTTGTTCTTCCTGCCTCCAGTCTCAGCACTCTATCCTACTATCCTGCCTCAGTAAATGTTTAGTGACCCCGTTGGCCTTGACTCTAACACCCATCAATCTTATTAATCTGCTTTATCTTCTAATTTTCCATTAACTTTCCTTACTTGACTTATCTCGCCAACTACCTTCTCTTTCTTCTTGAGTTTCTCTTCCCTTTCTCAGACTCTACACTCTAACCCGTCATAATCTTAAAATCCTTCTTAACCATCCTTGACTGGGGCTTCCTGTTCAATGTATCGATATAATATGGACCTGATCTGGTATCTGGATCTGCAGATCATTCTCCTTCAGATTCTCCTGGATTTCTCCCAAATTTCACCTAATTTCTACCTCTGACCTGTATCATTAATCCAAGCCTCTTCAAGGCACGTGCATGATTTTCTTCTCCCTGTCTGCCTCAAAGGTCTTTTCCTGTCTTGTCCCACAAGCTTCTCCCATATCCCACAGAAGCCAGAAGTGGCATGAAGGTCATCTATGAAAGCACAGTTAGTCTTGTCCTTGGAGAAGAAAGATCTAATCTGTCTCTGGGCTCACACTTGGAGTCTTTCAAGGTTGGCAGGTAGGATTTGGCCAAAGCTTGGTGTTCTTTGCCATGGTAGTGGGAACCCAGATTCACATCCAACACCAAGATGGGGTATCTGAGCAGAGCTTTAGTGGAGCACTCCACCCCTATGCATATACTATTATTTTAATATTAATATAGTAACCCAAACAAATGCATCTATAATGGTAGAATTTCCTGCAGTAGCACAAGGCAAATGGGAGAAGGAAATGCAGATGTGCCCCATAGAGTGTACCTTAAATTATCCCACAAATGTCAGGCCACTGATATTTACTGATCGGCAGTGACAGACAGTTAAAGAATGTTGCATCTGGGGTCAGAGGGCTTAAGTTAAAATCCTTGTCCTACCATAAGGTTTTGTGTGACCTTGGGCAAGTGATGTAAACTCTCTCAGCCTGTCTCCTTCTCCATGTGATGTAAAAGGAGTAAGTTGGACCAGATGACCTATGAGGTCCCTTCCAGCTCCTTTTTCCTCTTTTTTTATACATATGATGGATTTTTAAATCTTATTTAGTATTTTTAAAAAAATTAAACTGTCCTTCCCACCTCTGCACTGAACAAAACCCTTTTTAAAACCCTAATAAATAAAATCCTTAACATAGCCATGGAGTTTAACTAAACAAATTCCCCCCCACTGACCCTGTGCAAAAACGGACGTCTCTTCCTGCATTTTAAGTTCTTCACCACCAGGAGAAGAAGGCTATGTTTCACCTTCATTCTCTAGACTTGGGGTTTATCACTCCATTAATCAGAGTTGTTTTTCTCTACAATGTTATCACTGTACCAACTGCTGCACTCTTTCTGTTCTCTACAGTATGCCTTAGTTCAGAAGCCTTCTCCGTTTCCACTGAAATTGTCATTTAAATGTCTCTCATGGCATAACAATATTTCACTCCATTCACATACCACATTTTGTTTAACCATTCCCCAATAAGGCACCTCCAATAGTATCCAGTTTGGGGTTACTATGAAAAGAGATATTATAAATATTTCTGTACCTTCTAATTTTTAATCTATGATCCTTTGGTCACCCAGGCAGCTGAGAATTAAGGTCGGAGGAAAAGAGAGGCCATAGGTCCCTTTCTTCATGCTTGGGGGGAGCAGCCCACCTTTGCCCTTCGCCCTAGGCTGTAAGTAACAGAGGCTGTCCTTACTCAACAGGCCTGAGGCAAGCTGTCCAGCTCCTGCCAAGCCATCATCCCCTGCTGAATCCCATTAACAGATGGGATCTCAGTACCACTCACCCTCTTAAGAGATAACACCGGCCCAGACTCCATTTAAAAATCATTTTATTATTAACATCATCTTTCCATTTAGCCAAGTGTAGGTAATGTATAAGGAATGTTGGTAAATATTCCATTTGAAGCTTCTTTTTTTTCTTTTTACATATTTCCATTGATAAATAAACTCTGAATTCACATAAAAAAGTTAAACTTAAATAACTCATATTTCCTTCTCTGGTAACAGGCATATATTGGTAAAATATAAATATTCTTGGACTCAGGCTTTGTTCTAAATAAAGACAATTATCAGCCACGCAGTACAATTATTGACAACAAAACCAAGAACTTGTCAGCCGGTCTTCAGGCTTTGACTAGTACTGAGACAGGAAGCAGAAATGTCACATTTGGTTTCTGGGCCAAGGGTAGGAGTCAGGGCAATAGTGGGAAAGAAGGAACAGTTTTCATGACAGGTTTGCTAAAAATAATCTGTTCTGCCACTGAATTTTCACTTTGAATATCTTATTCTACATTTGCTGATTGATTCTGTAATCATTTTATAGAGCACTCAGATGTCATCTAACAAAATATGGCACATAATCCATTTTGAACAACATCATTAGAATTGAAAACTACCATGAGGCAAAAAACAACAACAAAAAAACCCCAAAAAAACACATGAATTGAGCATGATTTTAGTTGTGTTTGGTTTGTCGTCTTGGTCAATCTAACATTTGTCTAGAGCCTCAGTGATTCATTAAGTTCCTCCCCCCTGCAGAAACGATCAATTGTTTTCCCCTTCTGTTCTGTTAACCCCAATCTCCTCAAGGACTGAGGGGCCCTCCTACCCCCAACCACATAGTGTGGTTACAACTGGCGTCCAGTAAGTGGTCCTTGGCCTCACCTCCAGACATTGCGGTAGGCCACGCCCCACTCAGAGCACTCGGGGAATGATGGTAAATGGGACAATGGGGCTGCTGGCCTCCAGCTCCAGCGCAGTCAGGAAGCACTCAGTAGCAGCAGTGTCATTGCCCTGAGCTTGGAGGACCTCGCCAAGGCCATTCCAGACCTCATGGGCCGTCGAGTTCACCTGGACTGCGTCTCGGAGGATCTTCTCTGCTAAACTGTATCGGCCTAGCTGGTGAAGGATAAGAGCCTGTGGACAGACAGAGGGCAGCTGTTAGCTCAGGCAGTTAAAATGAAAAGAAAGTACTTGCTCCCATTGGAGGCCAGGGATCAGAAGTGGAGATCCTATATGGCAAAACTCCTCATGGTACTATTCCTACTGGACAGAGGCCTACAGTGAAGGACAAAAGGCCTTCCCCACATGACAGGATGATTCAGTGAATCCCTCCAGGTAGTGGTTCAGCCTCCAGGATCATACTTTTGATTAAATGATAAAGTAACTCACATTACTCCATAATGGTAGAGTTTACAAAGAGGGCCAGGAGCCTAAATGTCATTGACACTCTATAAGATGTTCAGAGAGGCTGTAGTCACAAGAACATCACAGCAGGGATTCTGGGCCAAGTCCAGCATTCTTCATACCTTGTTGGGCTACCAAATCCAAGTCTCCATGCCCTTTGAGAATGGAGGGCCATGACTGCCATCATCAAAGTGGATTTTTCACTCCTAATTCTGGTTATAAACTCCACATACATCCTAATGAACCCAACCATACATGTAACATTTGGCAGCTTTTGCTGCCCAGGATCAATAAAGTAAGGATGGGGCTCTCCCTGCCATGGTGGGAGATTTAGCCCTTGCCCTCAGGATGCCAATGGAAATATGGAAATCTATCACCAGGTCCAGGACAGTTACATGCCCCACACATTGGGCAGTGAGGGACCCTGATCTAGAGATTTGGTCTCATTTGTGCCTCTGGGACTGAGAAAAGGAAGACTGGAGAATAGGGGAGAAGAAGACGTACAAAGACTATGGGATGTGGGGTCAAGAGAACAAAGGTCGGCTATTCAGCATCCCTGTGTCCTTGGACAGAGCACAACCTCCCTGGGTTAATACTTCACTAATGAAAGGGTTGGACTAAAAGGTACTGAAACGACAAAACACACTTCCCTCCTTTCAATAGGTGGGTGCCTGTGGGTGTGAAATGTTGCATACGCTTAGATGTAGTTACTATATCAGCAGGTGTGTGTTTTGGGGTGGGGATACCATAGGGAGAGGAGGGGAATGACTGTAATGTGAAAACAAAAGGACACAATAAAGTTTATTCCTTGAAAAAGTAAAGAAAACAAAACAAAACAAAAGGTTAAGATGATCTCTAAGGCCCTATAACAGCTCTAATATTCCATAGCCTAACTATCACCTAAAGGAGGGCAAGAGCAGAGATTTTGCCAACTATACCCCCTTCCATTCTACGTCTGTTAACTGAGCTGCATAATACAATTTTATGAACAAAGTAAAAAGCGTGGTTTCAATGGAAGTCCAAAGATGTCACTGAAAGCTAGATATTCCTCAGACGTGTTGTGCTAGAAAAATGTGCCAGGCAGTGTGCTAAGGACTTTAGAAATATTAACTCCCTTAATCCTCACAACAACCCTGGGAAGTAGATGCTGTCATCCCTAGGGGAAATGGAGGCAGACAGATGTGAAATGTATGAGGGCAAATTTGAACTCAGGTCTCTCTTGACTCTGGGCCCAGCGATCTATTTGCTGAGCCCCCTCGATGCCTTAGTTGGGGTTATTTATTCCTGGAGTTACAGCCAACTGCAATTCTGAAGAGGCTCAGAGGGAAGCAGAGAAGCAGTCCCACTATTATGTAGGGTACCACTCTTCCCCTTAGTGAAAAGCAAAAAGGAAGCCTTCATCGTCATACTACTGGGAAACAGACCTTGACAGTTTTCAAATTGGAGTCAAAGAGAGTGTATGGATTTAATCTGCATGGAATGAGCTTACTGCAACTATGGAAAATGAGGCTAGTTCTCTTGGCATGGAAAACAGTGATTCACTGGGGGGGGGGGAGAAGGTCCTCCTCCAGCCTATTTCCCTCACTAACCCAGCACTACAAGACCATATTAACTATGCCTCAAGGCTTTCAATCTAGATGAATCAGGGGGGCAGGAAGTCAGTACCTACTACGTGCTTAGTTCTGAATTGCAAAGATTCTCCATTTCCAAGCTAATTTCAGGGTCATAATGCAGATTTAGAACTGGAAGGAAACTTGGATGTTGACTAGTGACTTATTTTACTGATAAGGAAACTGAGGGCCAGAGAGTTTAAATGACCTCCCCAAGGCCACATCAGCAGTGAGTGACAAGGCAGAATCTGAACCCAGGTTCTTTGATGTTCTTTCCACTGTACTGCATTCATTTACATATATATAGTCTTGCTTAAAAGAAATCTGATAAAATATAATTTGTATCCTGGGATTGTGGGGATAGCAGTAGACTTACTGGCATGGGGGTGGTGGGAGAAGTGGGTTAGGAAAAAAGATAAAGATCCTAACCACAGCTCAAATGTCCACTCCCTGTATGACTTCAGTCAAGTCACTTAAGCTTTGTCAACTTCAGTTTCTTCATCTGAAAAATAGAGGTTGGCTTACAATAATTTCTTTTTTTTGCTTTTTGGAGTGGGGAGGGCAGGGCAATTGGGGGTAAGTCACTTGCCCAAGGTCACATGGCTAGTGTTAAGTGTCTGAGATCAGATTTGAACTCGGGCCTCCTGACTTTAGGGCTGGTGCTCTAGCCACCCCAGCTTACATTATTTTTAAGGGCACTTCCAGTTCAACACTAAAATGCAAGTTGTTAAAGGAGGGGTAACTATGCACTTTACAAAAAGTTTGTCCACTTTGGGACATTTAAAATGGGCAAATCTACAGAAACACACCGACTGTGCAAAGTGAAGCCACCTCTATGTATTGGGTTCTGCTGTGTGTGGATGGTTTCATTTAAGCAGTAACGCCAGGCAATGATGTTGAAAAATACACCCAGATATGACAGAAGGGGAATTCTTTATTTCCTCAGCTGCATGCCGTGGCTATTTTTGGTACATCTAGGTCTTGTGTTACAATATCAACCCTACTTCGAGAGACACCACAAAGACTCTGTGTTCCTGGGCAGAAAGGGAAAGCTTTCTTCAGAGTTTCCTCTAGCTTAACACTACTGGGCACTGATGCAATGATCAAGGTATGCTGGGTATTTGACAAGTCTATGGTTTCCCGTTCATTTCTCCAACCATTAACTGCTGACTTTACTGCTTCTTCCATGGTTTTGACTTAGCAACTGCCTTCCCTGAAAGCTCCTGGTTCTCCATAGGTTGCCTCTTTGATATACACAGAAACCACTGAATGTCAGAACTGGAATGGACATTAAGACATAGAGCATCAGAACTGGAAGGCAGCTGAAGGAGAAGCCAAAGGACTCATGGCTAGGGCCAGCATCCAGAATTTTGGACAGCGAGGCAGTCATCTTTTCACTACACCATCCCTAGTACTCACTTACTAATGGAGAGCCTCCTCTTCCTGCTGATTTGGCTGCAAAATGATTGCCAAACTCAAGGATACAAGCAAAAGTAAACAGGCTTCTTATCCTGACAACCAGAAAATAAATTAATATCTTAGAGGGTAAAAAAGACAGAGAGTTCCTTCTTTGTGATTTCCTGTAGTAAACCCAGCCAACTGCTTAATGATGGTAAATGGAGATTTGTAGTCAATTTATTAACCACCGGAAATGGGCTTGGAATGGAAATGGTCAGACACCAAATTTTTTCCAGCGTGGGCATGGCCTGCCTGTTTCTCTGCTGGAGGTTTTTTATTAGAACATGAAAATGTTCCATATTCTGATGTCTCTTAATGCATAGATTCACAAATCTGTACCACACGCAAACCTCTACAAACTGGAAAAAACAAATGTTTCCAGCCAAGTCTGATCAACCAGTCAACTTAGGCACAAGCTAGAAGCTAAGCGGCTGATCTTTTTACTACCTAATCTCATGACCTGGTGACCTCACCATCTTCTATCTGTCCTCCACCAAATACTACAGGAAAAGTCACTGCAGACGTGATCTACTGCAAATTCACACAAGAGAGCTTCAAGGAGCCTTCCTAATTAGATGTAAAAGTGTTTCTTTATCTCTCATAGATCCCTACTATACTTCCCACAGCAGCTGTTTCAAAACTCTCTCTCTCTATCCTCAACCTCCTAAGTCTAGCCCCACAAAGGACCTCCCCTCCTGCTTTCATGAGACTCACGCCATCCATCTGACTGGCCTCATCTTCCCTCTTCCAGAACTCAGAGCCTCTCTATATCTTCACCTACCCACCCCTCCTCCCCACTTATTGGCTTCAGTCTCAGTAGCCTTCTTCTCTGCTGAGGCTAATCCCTCTATTTGTGCATTTGATTCTACCACCGCTCCATCCCTGGACATGTATGTGTACATATAGGCAGATACATACGACCATGTCTGTATATGTGGATAGGTATACATATTCACACATAGTGCTATCTACATACATGTTAGTTTCTTCTCCAGAGCCTACAAACATGCTCAGGTTTCTCCTGTTCTTTAAGAAAACCCTTTCATTTGACTTTGCTATATATCACTTTCCGATCACTGTTAAACTTCTAGAAAGAATAGTTTACATATAGTCATTTCTTTTTGCTTTTCAACTCTTTGCAATTTCACTTCTGTTGGCACCACTCAATTGAAACTGCTCTCTCCAAGGTCTTAATAACCTCTTGGTCTCCAAATTCATTGTACTTTTTTATGGATAAAATCTGAGGGTTTTAATATATTGAAAGCTCAATACTGAGACAACAGCAAGTCAGTATGGTGGCTAAAAATAAGGTGTTTTGTTTGTTCAGTCATGTCCAACTCTTTATGACCCCATGAACCACACTGTCCATGGAATTTTCTTGGCAAAGATACTAGAGTGGTTTGGTATTTTCTTCTCCAGTTAATTAAGGTACAGAGGTCAAACAACTTGCCCAAGGTCACAAAGCCAGTGTCTGAGACTGGATTTGAATAGGCTAACATTATCACACAGTCCAAAACAATGGAAAAGTTCTCAGATGACATCCATTCTAACCCATCTCTGACCAAAATGCCTTCTACAAAACCCTCACGAGTGCTCAATTTCTTTTAAAGATTTCCAAACTATACCTCCTGAGGCAGTCTATCCAACGTTTATGAAGTTCTAATTTTAGGAACTATTCCCTCATATCATGCTTAAATTTCTTCTTTAAATTTCCAACAATTCACCCCAGACTCCTCTGCTCCCTACTGCCATACCATGGTCAAGCAGAATAAATATGATTTTTCTGCTATGCAAGAAATCACACGAAGCAGCTAGGTGGCACAGTGGATAAGAGCCAGGCCTGGTGTCCGAGTTCAAATCTTACCTCAGACACCAGCTATGTGACCCTGGGCAAGTTAACCATCCTCTGCCTACCTCAGTTGCCACAACTGTAAAATAGGGATAATAACAGCACCCACCCCAGTGTTGCCATGAAGCTCACATTATATAATATCTGCAAAGCACTTAATTTGGTGCCTGGCACATAGCAGGCTCTCTATAAATGCTTATTCCCTTCCCCCTTCCCCTCCCCAAACCACTTTTCTGAGAATCTTTGGAAAATCCAAAGATATTGTTATGTCTCCTAGTCTTCTCTTCTTCCAGGTAAATTCCTCAATTTCCTTTAATGTGTATGGCACGTTCTCTAGCCCTTCCACCTCTTTGAATATTCTCCAGTTTATCTTTCTTCTAATGTGGTGACCAGAAGAAACCCCAGGGAATCAAATACTAGATATGACAGGAATATGGCAGAATATAATGGCATCATTACTTCCTACAATAACCATAATTACAGTTCTGCTTTAAAGTTTGCACAGTGCTGTACGTTCAGCATGCTTTCTTAAGTCTGCATGTTCTTTGCCTTTTTCCCTTCAGCACCTCACAGAATGCGTTTGCTCCTTGTAGGTCCCGTCTCATCTCTTAGTTGCCACGGCATCCCTTTCTCTTAGTTCTCCTAATTATATAACCTCTTCTTTTGCTGGTTCAGCATTAGCCTTCTACATGCATGTGTGTCCCATAAGGCCCTGGCTTAGATATTCTCCTCTTCTCCCTTTACGTTATAACCATCTGGAATATTGTCTAATTGCATGGTTTCAGTCAACACATACATGCAGATAACGACAGAAATCTAAACACTGAATCCATCCACTAAGTCCCAGTCTTGCATCTACAAATGTCTATTAGCTATCTCCATCTGCACTGACTTGCTGGCATCTAAAACTCAGCATGTCCTCAAATGAACTAATTTCATCATCTTTCTCCCCAAATCTACCTTCCCTTCCAACTTTCTTAATGCTACTGTTGGCACCATCAAGGCTTGAAATCCCAAACTCATCTTTGACTCAGCTTTCTTTCTACCATTCCTCATCTCTTGATCAGAAGATGCCTCCCATCATTGGGTTGCCAAGTTCAGTTGAGTCTTCCTCCACAACATTTCTTATGCCCATTCTCGTCCTTTCTACACACATGGTTACCACTATATTTCTGCCTGCCATCACTTCTCCCCTGAACTATTACAATCAACTCCTAACTGTTCTCCCAGCTACTTGGTAGCATAGTTGCTGGCTAAGAAGTCAGTACCATGGCCAGCAGTAACAGCACAGCTAACAGCTAACTGATTCAGCACTGAGGTATGGGAAAACACTTGCCCAACCCAGGCTGGGAGGCATCTCCACCCATGTCCTTACCATTAGTTGTAGGTGAGATATTTGAGGAAGAAGTCTCAGTGCCAGCAGATTTCACCATGCTACCTTACTTTGCTGCCTTTGGAAGCTTGGATTTCTCGCAGAGCAAACCTCTGATTCCAGAATACTATAGTTCTTAATCTGGAACTCTCATAGAGTCTTCCACAGCTTAACTCCAAACTGCTGCCCTTTGCAATTCAGCTCAACTATACAACTAATTACTTTTTATTTCATCTTGAACTTACTTCTGTGCATTTGTACCAGCCACCTCTCAGGAGCAGAGTTTACGCCTTCATCCTTCTGGTCTACTAATATCCTTTTCTTCCTTCAAAGTCTAGCTCAGGTGCCACCCTCTTTTTAGAATGTTAAGATCCTTGAGGGCAGGTGTGGTGATTTTTTTTCTTTGTATCCTCAATACTTATATATCAAAATGCTTAAAAAATTGGATGTAATTGATTTACCTAGAAATATCCAGTCTATGAACTCTGAACTTGTACTATAAAAAGTTAGGAAAGTAGCAGCTATTTTGAGGGAAAAAAATGTCACAAGTTCAAAGCTTCCCAGTAAATCTATTCAACTGAGTTAATTTCTAAAGATAAAGCTACTTAAGAAGTTTCTGGCCACAGGTAGGTCTGGAGTACTTCTTATTAATAAGAGAAGGATAAAGCCAGAGCATACCATGAGATGACACATGGCATGACTAGAAAACTGTGACTGAAAAGACCAAGATTCATGCCCTCCTCTAGGAATACGATCTGTGACCCATGCACCAATCACTTAATTACTCTGAATCATGGTTTCCTCATTTGTAAAAAGACCAAATTTGTACTGTCTGTAAGAACTGTCATAGAATACATTTTATAAAGTACTAAAGTGTTATATAGGTAGGAGCCATTGTTTTCCTCTAGTCAACAAGTATTCACTACATGCCAGGAACTATATTTGCTCAGTACCAATGATACGATGAAAGGGACAACCAATGTCTGCCCTCAAAGAGCTCACATTCTAGCAGAGACAACATGCAAGCATTTTGTACACATGAGATAAACAGAAAGGTATACATGTTTAATGGCACACTGGAGGTAATCACAGAGGGAAAGCACTAGCATGGGGTGGGGAGGAGGGGAAGGGACACCTGGGAGAGGTTTTTTTGCAAAAGGTAGGATCTGAGCTGAGTCTTGGAGAAAACTAGGAGACATAGATGAGCAAGGAGAGCATTCCAGGCATGGTGAACAATGACAAATACAGAATCAGGAGAGATAGTCTCCTGTATGAGGAACATCACGAAGGTCAGTGTCACTAGGGTCACTGAGAGTTCTGAGATGAGGGGATGAAGTGTAAGAAGACTGGTCAAGTTGTACAAGAGCTTTAAAAACCAGAGGATTTTAAGGACTTGAAAGTAAGAGGGAGCCACTGAGTAGAGGAGTAACCTGGTGAGACAGGAGCTTTAAGAAGATCCCTTTAGCAGCCGAGTAGAGGATGGACTGGAGTGAGGAGAGACCTGAGGTAGGGATAACAAGCAGATGACTAGAATACAGGTGTGGTTAAAACAGTCTAGGAGAAAACCAGCAAATCGAGGTTCTTGGGGAGTAATCACTAGTATACAAAGCTGCCTTTTTAACTTTTCCCCTCCTTACAAAGGGAAGGAGTTTTGGTGGGGCTGCTGAGACCCCTCAGGTCTGGTCCTGGTTTGTTGACACTGGATCAACTTAAGCCTACTGTCCCCTGACCTACCCATGAAAGTTCAAGTTCTTTTTCCCATAAGGCCTTCCCAGCCCAACCCCACGCTCACCATTCTTGTCCTCTCCCCCAAATGATGACTTATGTCTGTAACAGACAACTGTTTATACACTTACACTTAGTTCATGCAGGGTTTCCTCATATAAGTGGCTTTTAAACTTTTCGTGTTTTCGTTTTATCTTCCCACTAGTTGCTAAAGCAGTTAGTTCTCCATCAGAAAGGTCTTTGAATGGAGGTTAGGTTGACAAATGCTGGGGACACTACAGACTGGATTTGTGTTTTGGATATGGGATTTGGCTGTAATGATTTGATCTATGAGATGCTTCCCAACTCTGGGATTCTATGGTTCTACAACATACTACTTTATCATTATAATTATATACACACACATACGCGTGTGTGTGTGTTTATGTATGGTGTTTATATATCATTTCCTTCTTAGATTATGAACTGTTCCATGAGGACAAATAATTAACCTTTTCTTTTCTCTCTCTCCTCCAGATAGATTAGGATGTACTGTGGGAGGACAGAGACAGAACACAATGCATGAATACACAAAATACAAGGAAAACTTAGGAGAATGAATTATTTGGGACAAAAGAAGATTAAAGTAGAGGGAAGATGACCTTTGCTTGCAGTGGATGAGATGATTACAAATGACAATGAGAGAAGGCAGAGCTGCTCAATTTTTAGTTTGTTTCTGTTTCCTCTGCGAAGAAAAATGACCTTTACACTGAAAATGACAATAAAAATGACTAATGGAGAAGAGATACGCAAGATAAGTAAAGAGACAGGAAGAAAGAACTTGGCTGCCTTTGATGAATTCAAATGACCTGACCCAGGTGAACTACTCCCTTATGCCCTGAAAAAAGTGGCAGATGTGATTACAAGATCACTTCTCAGTGATAAGTCAAAGATTCTGGAAAATGAGAGGTGCCACCAGATTGGAAAAGGGCAAATACGGTTCTGATGTCCAAAGAAGCAAAAAGAACAGTCTGAAAACTACAGGCCACTGAGTTTGACTTACATTCCTAGGAAAATTTCTAGAAAGAATCATTAAAGAGATGTTTATCAAACTTCTAGAAAGGGAATCAAATGACTACAATTGGCCAGTACGGTTTCATCAAGAACAGGTCATGGTAGGCTAACTTCATTTCCTTTTGTCACAGGATCACTAAATTAGTGGATGAAGGGAAGGCTGTGGATATAACTTACCTGTATCGTAGCAAAGCTTTCAATACGGTTTTCTTAGTTTATTCCTGTGGATAAGATGGTGAGATGCAAATACAATCAGAAGGATTCAGAAGTGGTTGGATGGCTGGTGTCAAAAAGTACTTGTTAACGGACCAGCATCAGTGTGGCCAGTGGAGGGCTCTGGGCTATTAACATTTTTATGTCAGTGACTTGGATGAAGGCATAAATGACATGCTCATCACCTGCAGATGGCACAAAGCTGAGAGATAGAGCTAACACGATGGATAAGCACGTCAATCCAAAAGGACCTTGACAGGCTGCAGCTTAGGCTGAATCTAGTAAGATGAAATCCAACTGGGATAAAGGCAAAGTCTTAGACTTAGATACATAAAATCAACTCCATAAATAATAGAGGAGATATGAACAGATAGCAATTATTCTGAAAAAGAGAGGTTTTAAGGAACCAAACAAATCAACATGACGTTGTTGCCAGAAAACCCCCAACAACTTAGGTGACCTAAGACTTCAAGAGGGATATGATGACTCTAGTGTACTATGTCCTGGTCAGACCTCCTCCAGAGGGGCATGTTCAATTCTAGGCACCATAGTTTGTAAGGACAATAATAATAAGCTGGAGGGGTCCAGAGGAGGGTGGCCAGGACACCAAAGAGTGTTGAGTTCATGACCTAAGAAGATCAGCTGAAGGAACTGGTTATGTTTAACCTGAAGAAAAAAAGACTCAGGAGGAACATAATGGTTGCATTCAAGAATCCGAAGGGCTGTCATGTGGAAAGGGCATTGGACTTACTCTGTTTGGTGCTACAGGGCAGACCCAAGATAGTAGCTGTAAATAGGCAAATTTAGACTTGATGTCAGGGAAACAACTTCTAACAATGAGAGCTTTCCAAAAGTGAAGGGGGCTACTTTAAGAAAGGTGAGGTCCTCCTCTTTGGAGGTCATGAACTGGAATTACCAAACGTTGCTTATGTTATAATGGGAGTTCTTTAGTGTATGGTCTCAATTAGCCACTCCTGAAGTCCACTCCAACTCTCAAACTGTGATTCTGACTAATGACTGGGGTGATCAGGAAAAGGTTTCATGGAAAGGGTGGCATATGATATCAAGAAAGGGCTTTTGAGTGGCAAGGGGGAAAAGGAACTGCATCCAGGAATAGGGATCAATCTGTATAAACGCACCTAAGATCACAGTGGAATTTTGAGTCCAGGGTAAAGTCTGACTGGAACATAGAGATGCCAATGGGGAACAGTGTGAAATAAACCTAGAAAGGTAAGCAGAAGCCAAACTAGAGGAACAAATGTCACCCTGGAGTGTTTGTATTTTATCCTAGAGGCAATGGGAGCAACTAGAGGTTTTTAAACAGAGACTTGCATGAGGACAATTAACAAAATTTGTTGAATAAAGTCCTTGTCCCATATTTTTCCTGTATTCCTCAAAATATTCTGAGTACCCACTCTGTGCAGGGCATTGTGCGAATAGAGAAAAGACCAAGACCTGGTCCATGCTCTTAAACAGCTTCTAGTCTAGGTCTGGAGAATGGGGAGTGAGAGGGAAAGGACAAGGAAAAGTTAAATAAAATGAGATTTGGGAACATTTCAAGATAATAATTCACAAGGGAATATGGTATAGTAGGGAGCGATAGAAAGTCAGGAGATCAAAGTCTCAGTTCTATCCCTCCTACCTCACTTGACTGTGGCTGGGCAAATGACAACTTATCTGGGCCTTGCTTTGCTTTTTTTTTTTTTTTAAAGCAATTGGGGTTAAGTAACTTGCTCAAGGTTACACGGCTAGTCATTATTTATGCGTGGGTGCTCATTTTCTGAGGCCGGATCTGATCTCGGGTCATCCCAACTCCGAGGCCGGCGCTCTTACTCACTGCGCCACCTAGCCACCCCTTTAGGGCAATTGGGGTTAAGTAACTTGCCCAAAGTTACACGGCTAGGATTTTGTTTGTGTGGATTAAGTGTCAGAGGCCGGCTCCGACCTCAGGTCCTTCTGACTCCAGGGCCGGCGCTCTATTCACTGCGCCACCTAGCCGCCCCTTGCTTTGCTTTCTACAAAATGGAGTTTTGGTGTAAGTCAACTACACCATCCTCTTGGAGAGTCTCACGCCTTCAATTTCACTGTCATGGAATATATGGAAAATATGGAATCTCCTGCTCCTTCGCTGTCCCTCTTCTTACCTTATCCTCTCCCTGTCTATAAACATAGGTGTCCCAAAAGCTTTCTCCAAGGTCCTCTTCTGTTTCTCTCTTTTCCTTGCTGACAACATCTATTTCAAGGACTCTAATACCATTTCTATATGTAGATGATTCCCAAATCTGTATGCAGCCCCAATTTCTCTCTTGCATGGCAGTCCTGCATTGCTAACTGCCTGCACTTTGACAACTCATTGATACCAAAAATTCAATTAGTTCTGTCCAAAACAGAACTACTTATCTTTCTTCATATTCCCAAATTTCCTTATTTCTGTTGAGGATACCAGCATCATTCTAGTCCCCCAGAGTTACATTATGGTCTGTAAATGCTAAAGAATTATCTATCTGTGATATGTAACACATCCTCATCATCATCCTCATCATCATATATCATGATGGACAAGTGGCTATCCGATTCATTGTCAAAGAACCTCAATTCAAGAGAATCCACTACCTCCTGGGGCAGCCCATTCCACTTCTAGACAGATTTCTAAGTTCTCCCTCACATCAAACCTAAATCTGCCTTCTTTTTTTCATCATTCCTCATTCTGGCCTCTGGGACCAAGCTATCCAATCCCTTGATTGTAACAGCTCTTAAGGTAGGCAATGATCATGCTCCCCCTTCAGTCTTGTCTTCTCGAAATTCAATACCTTCATTCCTTCAAGCAGTATGAGGAGTAATCTCCTTCAAGCAGTACTCAATCTCCTCCATCTCCTTCAAGCAATACTCAAATGGCATGATCTCTGATCTCTAAAGATTCAGCTTTCCAAATACTCAAAATATTTCAGAAGGATGAGAGTAGAAAATATCAATTTTGTTCTTGCCTTTCCTAATTTTCAGATTTCTAGAATAACTGGAGGTTAAGAAAGAGTAAGTAGTGTTGGTTCTTTTAAAAAGAAGGGTTATTACAAAGGAAGTAATTTATTATTTCTTTCCTTCAGCGACAAGTGAATGAATACTTCAAAAGGTTATAATTATTATAATCAGGTGTTTTGTGCAAATGAGACGATCACAGTGATACACCAAGTTGAAAATCAAAGATTAAATTAAAACCTACTATGTTCAAATGTGACACATTGGATTTGCATGAGTTGATGACAACTGAATAGTGCTCCTGAAAAAGCTCTAATTAAAAAAATAAACACAAATGATTAAATTTCTTACCAATTAATTGCTAAGGGAGACCGTGCATAGGGCATAAGTCTTCTTACATATTTCAAGGCTATTTTCTTTCATATGATTTAATTCTATGACTTCAAGTGGCAGCTTTATTTTTCCAAGTACATGGCTTGTATAGTCCACTGGTAACATCCTGTTTGGGTTATCTGCACTTGCAGTATAAATTCAAAGAAATTGCTTTTGGAAATTTTCAGAATTACCAAGGGAGGCTGCATAAAATGTAGAGCCAACACTTTTGAAACCAACCCAATCTTTCTAAGTCAAAATTTACCCATTTACCCAGGAGAAGCGATTGTAGTTAAAAAAGAAATCCTATTTTCCAAAGCAGACTGACTACTTAAATATATTGGCAAGGCTCTATTATGTTTATTCTCCCAGCCAGAAAAAAAAATCCCAAAATTTTACAGCCAATGAAGAACAAAAAATTCCTCTTCTCATCTACTTAGGCCTTTGTTCTGCAAAGAATGATCAAACTATTCAGGCTGACTCAAGCTATCCAGTGATACATACACACATTGAATAGAATGGAATAGAAGAACTGCTTAGAGTTGGATGAGGCATCAGAGATAGTCTAGTCGAACCTTTTCATCTCATAGCGGAGGCCACTGAGCAGAGAGAGAAAGAAAAGGCAGCTCACTCAAGGTCGCCCAGCTGGGTGATGACTGAGTTGAGTCTTGAAATGAAGTTTCCTGACTCCCAGGCCAGTGCTCTTTGTCCCAGAGCAGAAGCAGCAGTGACACACTGTTACCAGCCCACACGTTCCAAGGTCAGCTGCGTATACAGCTTGCCCTCTCCTACTCCTCTGGCATTTCAGCACTGGTCTTCTCATTAATAGGGCTATCAGAGTAGGTGGATCCCTCCATGGTTCGTATTAGGCATACCCCAAAAAAGTGGTTCTCCCCCAAAACTAAGCTTTCCACTAGTCCTGTCTTGGCATCTGGCATTTCATTAGAATCCTTCCTTCTTGGTTCAGGTATTGTCTCTAGAAGTCCCTCTTAAAATTGTATTTATAGAGAGGCAAAATTAATTTACTGCCACTTATTAATACCTTAGTGTGCTATCACTATCAGAAACACATCCAGAGCAAAAGCTCTGAACATATGGGAGGAAGGAAAGGTGCATCTGATGAGGGCATGGGAGAGAGGCAGAGAGGCAGAGAATCTCAGCATTTCCAGGAGTGAGGTGTCTGAGGGCACCACCAGGCAGCTTTAGAACTCAGCAGAGCAAACATAACTTCTGGATTAGAAAGGGCATGGACTAGTAGTCAGAAGGCCTGGATTCTAATTCTAGCTCTGCATCCAGTCAGCCAGGCCTATGACTTGTGGCAATTCATATTCCCTATCTGGGTTTTAGTTTTCTTATCTGTAAACTGAAGGGGTTAGCCTAGCAGACTGCCAAGATCCCTTGCAGCTTTGACACTCAGAGTTTTAAAACTTTACATTCTAAAAACCAAGCTTGATGTTTGGCCAAAGAAATTCAAACCCAAAGCTCTATGCTCATGGGTTCTATTTATCATTCTGTATTCTAACATAATTTCCAGATTTAACATTCTAGAATTCACTGAAAGAAATTTCTGAGCATCAGTTCCAGCCATTAATTAACACCAAAATCTGCCCTTAGCTTAAGGCAGTTTGGGAGATACTTCTCTGAGTTTGGAAGTAAATAGATTCACAGGCATACATGCCTTCCCTGTAGTTGAATCCTTGTTGCTAGATCTAAACTTCCTGCTTTGCAAAAGGATTTCAGAAGAACCTAGCTGGTGCTAAACTTGATGCTGGTTTTGACTAATCAAGTCAGGCTCACTCTAATAATGACCAAGGAAAGATCCAGTGTTATTGGTGCTTGTAATCTCTGAGGAGGCATACAATCCTAACATGAGATCATGTTTGCCTGTTGTGGTGTCACAATGGGACATTATTTCAGTGTGACTATTTTTGAAAGATGTAAAAGATCCCAGATTAATTTTGCTGTCTCTCTGGGCTGAGTTATTTACCCTTTCCTTTCTCCTGGCCACAATACAGGGACAAGCTACTTGATGCAGTCACAGAAAGATGACTGTTGCTGCCACATATCTGGGAAACAACATGACGGCAGAGAATCTGCAGGAACATCACCTCCCCTCCTATTTCTTTTTTGCCTACCCTCCAGCTCCACAGCTGATCCTGATCATTTCTGTCCTGGGGGTTGACCAATGCCAAAGGGCTAACAGAGAATTCCCTAGCCTTGGTGGTAAGGGCTTCTACTAAGGACCTCTTCCAATACCTTACCAGAGAACAAGGGTGAAATAGGCCCTCAAAAGCAATGTTGGCAATGCATAAACCCTGGTGGGTTCTACCAAACCAAAAAAGTCTTTCAGCATGGAGATTATGATAGACTATGCTATCAGTGTGCAAGCCTTGGTAGATTGGAGGAGATTCACCATCAGAAGGCTAACTCCTGGTTGAGGAATTTCTTTGGCCATGCTAACTCATGAATTTTTTTCTATTAAGGTATTAAGGGAGAATTATAGTGAAGAACTCATTGATGTCTAAAAATATTATCAGAAGGCCAGCTACTGAGGAAAGACTTCCAATATCTTCCCCTGACCTCACAATAGCAGCTCCCCTACTCTCTGTAGACTCTATCACCAAGGATCTGTTAGCTCAAATATGATTCACACAAGCTGCAGATTGGTTAGGGAAGAGAAACATTCCTGGCAGGAAGAATAGTATGGTATATGAGCAGCATGATATAATAGGGGAAAAACCCAATAGATTTGGAGTCGGGGGACCTGAATTTGAATGTCTAAGTTGCTATTTGCTGGTGGTGTACAGTTTGGGTAAGTCGGTCTCTCTGGGTATCAGTTTCCTCATCTCTGGTATCATGGAGCCAAATGTTCTCCAAGATTTCTCCCAACTCTATTTTTCAATCCCATGTAGTAGGAGCTAGAGATTCAGGCAAAGTTGGGTAGATCTTCTATAGACTACACAGAATGGGAAAGCATGGAGGCGTTTTTGCACTGATGGAGAGACCCTCCGTGATAATGAGATCAGGGATTCACTAAGGTAAGCATAGTTTACCTCTCTCCTCACACTGTTCCATACAAAGGCAGGTACGGCTAAGTGGCACAATGAATCGAGTTCAGAAGACATGAATTCAGAGTCTGCCTCAGAAACATTACTTACTATAGCCCCTACCTTACAAGGCAGAAGTGAAAGTTGCATGAGACAATATTTGTAAAGCTCACTCCAAACCTTAAAGTGTTGCCTAAATGTTGACTGTAATAATACTGATGGCGTTAAGAACTCGCTCTGGTGTGCTCATTACAGCTTCCAAGGGGCACAGTGGAGCCCTGGCCGACTGACTGCCGGAAGTGGTGGGGAAGGCAGGAGGACTGTCCAACAATTCTCAGTTTTCAGCAAGGCTTCAGTTGCCATTGCAGTCAGGTTCCCTGTCTTTCACTGATCTCTATATTCATTAAACCTTATTCATTTTTTCCTTGGTATTTCTCTCCTTATAGGACAGCAAGGTCCTCAAGAACAAGAATGTAGCCTATTCTTTTTCTATCATTCACAGGGAATATAGCCTTTCACACAGTAGGTGCTGGCTTCTCTCAGAGTTTACTTAATTAGCTAGACCAGACTCTCACCCAAGTTAAGTGACATTACAATATGAAGAAGTAATACTAATGGCAGTTCTCATTTATACAGATCTTTACATTTTATAAAGCACAGTCTTCAAAATATCTCTCTAGGAGGAAGGTAAAAGAGGTATCACATTTACTCACTGTAAAGATGAGGAAACTGAAAGCTCAGAGAGGTAAAAAACTTGTCCAACATCACACAGCTGGTAAACGTTTACAAAGCAAGGTCTTAGATCCAAGTGCTGATTCCAAGTTCGGTGCTCCTCCCACCACATCCTGCTAAGTGATATGAACAGTGCCAGGACCTAGAGGACTAAAAAATCCAAGAGCCCCAAAGTCTATATGGGCATTGAGTGGCTGGGGGTGGCTCTCCGTTCCCTTGGGGGGACTCTGCAGGAAAGGGTGCTGGGATGCTCTGAATCTGATGTCAGCTTGGGACACAGCTGACTCTGGTTCTTTGTCATCTCTGAGCTAATACTACCTTATGCATACATTGGTTTGTAGTTTACAAAGTGCCTTCCCTCACAACAACCATTTGATATAGCCAACAAAAGAACCCTTGAATCTCTACTGAGATGGTGATGTCGTACGGTGAGTGTAAAGAACGCTCACTTGCCAATCAGAGAACATGGGAATGGCTCACTGGGCAAGGAGCACTGTCCAAAGTCCCTTTCCCTCCCTGGGGATCAGTTTCCCCACAGGCAAAATTAAGATACTGTGAACATTTGCTTAATAATCAGATAATTTCTGCAAGCCCTTCCATCTCTAGTAAACTATGGACTTTATGGTGACACCAGTCTCAAGGAGAATGCTACATGTTTATAAATAGTAGACCTTAAAGATAATCCAGTCTACCCCTGTCACTTTACAGATGGGCTGACGTGACAGATCAGACTCAAACCCAAGCAGTTGTCTTCATTTCTTTCATAGCTAAAATGGGTCCAACTAGACTAAGTATTTTTAAGCTTCAGTGTGAAATCTTTTAGGTACAATAATACTTTTTGTATGTTTTTATGTAGTGCTTTCCACTGACTTGATAATGCTCACTCAGTAATGCTACTGTGACCAGAAGCAAACCCTGAAACCCTGAAAGAACAACCACAATCTTAGAGTTTGTACTTAACACTCTGCTTCCTCTTTATTTAGTGATTGGGAATAAGAAGGGAAAAATAAAGTTGAGACAGTGACAATGGCACCCAGTCAACAAGAGAGCCCATGAGTTACCATCATCATTTTGGGATGGCAGGTGCCCTCCTAAGAGAGTAGGCATTACCAGGAAATGCCCAATGAACTAACATCATGCCAACTATGGTCCTTGAAAAGGGCTGGGGGCCAGCCTCCCCTCTCTTCCACCTCCACCTTTGCTGAAGAAGCTATTTTTCTCACTGGAACACTAATGCATTGTTGGTGGAGCTGTGAACTGATTCAACCATTCTGGAGAGCAATCTGAAACTATGCCCAAAGGGCTACAAATACTTAAGTGCATACTATTTGACCCAGCAATACCACTTCTAGGGTTGTAGCCCAAAGAGATCACAGAAGTGGGAGTAGGCCCTATATGTACAAAAATATTCATAGCAGCTCTTTTTCTGGTGGCAAAGAATTGGAAATCAAAGGGATGCCCATCAGTTGGGGAATGGCTAAACAAGTTGTATATGAATGTAATGGAATACTATTGTGCTATAAGAAATAAAGAGTAGACAGACTTCATAATAACCTGGAGAGACTTATACAAACTGATGCTGAGTGAGAAGAGTAGAGCCAGGAGAAATTTGTACACAATTACAAATACAACGTATGTGTGACGACCAACTTTGATAGACTGGGCTCCTCTCAACAATGCAAGGTTATAAGACAACTCCAAAAGCCTCATGATGGAAAGAGATGTCCACATCCAGAGAAAGAACTACAGAGTCTGAATGCAGATTGAAGCAAACTACCTGCTCTCTTTCTTGTTTAGTTTTGTTTCCTCTTTCCCATTGTTCATTCCACTGGTTATAACCCTTCTTTACAACCTGACTAATGTTTAATGTGAAGGTATTTGCAGATCCTATATTTGATTGCATGCTACTATGGTGGGGGCGGGGGGGGGAGCGGCAGGAAGAGAAAATTTGAAACTCAAGGGACTGTGGAACTGAATCTTGTGAACTAAAAGTAAACAAATAAATTAATTTTTTTTAAAGAAGCTATTTTGGACCAGCTAGGTGGTGCAGTGAGTAGAGCACCGGCCCTGGAGTCAGAAGGACCTGAGTGCAGATCTGGCCTCAGACACTTAACACACACAAACAAAAAAAACCTAGCGGTGTGACCTTGGGCAAGTTACTTAACCCCAACTGCCCTCCAAAAAGTAAAAAGAAGCTATTTTTCTCAGAGTCCTTCTACTTACAACTGCAATAGAGCAGGCTGGCCTTACAGATTCAAATGAAAGCTCTAAATTCAGAGGAAGCACCCTTGGAGGGAAAGAAGGGGACGCCTGGCTCTTTTATTGCCAAATAGATCCAAATAAAGTAGTAAGGCTGTTTATTGAGCACATCCTTCAATTTTTCCCATGGTCTTTTTGCTCCTTGTCAGACAGAATCCTATTATGAGAAACCCAATTAATACTTATAGCTATAAGCTAATGAAATGAATTTCACCAAGGCCAGATGGGTTGTACCTTCAGAATGGGTGTTCTTTTATGTCATGATAGGATAGTATTTACTGCACTTACTCTAAATAAGATTGTAAAAGAGCAGCTTTGGTCAACTGAGATTTGTCAAGAATCAGAAGCTGGCTTCTGAGTAGCAGAAATAAGGGTGCTGGAGATGGAGCTATAACTTGCAGTACAAATATTGGTGCTCTGTACCACAAAAGACAGGTTATGAAACTGCAGTTGATGAAATTCATTACGTGGAACCTTTAGCTTTACTATGTTAACGAGTCATCAGGCTGGCCTGCAGTACGCTCAACAGTGAACTCTAATTCAGCTGTCTCCAACTGAAGACTGCTTCTACGTTTACAATGCTTTAAGTTTAAAAAATTTTTATAAACATATCCATCAACAAAGATCAAATAAAGCCACAAATAGGAGTAAAATTTTAAATAAATCCTTAGCATCTGACAGAATAATCAAATAAATTAACATATCTGTAGAAGCTATGTGGGCAGCTAAACGGTATGCTGGATAGAGCACTGAGGCCTACAGTCAGGAAAGCCTGACTTCAAACATGGCCTTAAACATTTATTAGCTGTGTGACTCTGGGCAAGTCACTTAACCTTGTTTGCCTCAATTTTCTCATCTGTAAAATGAGCTGAAAAAGGAAATGGCAAACCACTCCAGTATCTCTGTCAAGAAAACCCCAAATGGGGTCAGAAATTGTCAGACATGACTAAAACAACTCAACAACAATAAGATATGCATTTGCTTTGTGTCTCTTTCTAAATCTATCTGAAGTTTTATCACTGTTGCCTTCATTATAGCTGTAGTCACTGTGGTCACACCTCTGGTTCTGCTGATCTCACTTTGCCTCACTTCTAATAGGTCTTTCTCTATTTTTCAAAATTGTCATTTTTTTTGTTGTGCCATTCCATTATATTAATAAATCATAATTTATATAGTCATTCTCCAAATGATGGATATAGAAATTATATTCTTTTTTCTTTTGCTATTACACACAGAGTAGCTATAAATATTTTGATATACGTTCTTTTTTCTTTTTAGTGGTATTTTTTTGGATAGAGTTTTAGCAATGTCATGACTTTATGACAATTCATATTGCCTTACCATTTTCCAAAAAGTTTGCACTGGTCCATATGTCAATATCTATGTATGATATACATTTTTATGTTATTATTACATTAATATTATATATTGGGGAATATCCCTGTACAGATTCGAAATGCCAGAAATGGCCAGCATCAATGTTTTTGAAAATGTTCTGATTAATATTAAATATATTATATATAATATTATAAAAGATACATATAGTGTAATTGGAAGGCAAACCCAGACAAGAGGGAGGGGCAAGACTAAGAAAGGTCTTCTACAGGAAGTGGGATTTGAGCTAAATCTTGAAGGAAGCTAGGGAAACCAGGGGACAGAGGTAAGGAGGGAAAAGTATTCTAGGGCTGGGAAAAGGCACAGAGTCAAGAGGTATGTAGTATCATGTGCTAGGAGAACAGAAATAAGGCCAATGTCACTGAGTTACAGAGTTAGTGGAGGTGAATAAAGTACAAGAAAACAGGAAAATTAGGAAGAGGCCAGGTTATGAGAAGCTTTAAAAGAGAGAAGATTTTATATTTGATGCTGATGGTAATAGGGGCCACTGCAGTTTAGTGAGTAAGGGGAATGACATGGTCAGACCTGTGTTTGAGAAAGAACACTTGGGCAGCTGAGCAGAAGATGGCCTAGCCTGGGAAGACATGGTATACAGGGAGGCCATTGGAAGGTATAGCAGTAATCCAGGCATGAATCAATGAGGGCCTGCACCACCAGTATGGTGGCTGTGTGAATGGACATAAGTGGATATTGGTGTGGTTTTTTTCTTGATTTGCATTTCTATGATTATGAAGGAATTTGAGCCTCTTTTCATGAAGTTATCAACAGTTTGTATTTCCTTCTAAAATTATTTTTGTCTTCTGATTGCTTACTTACAAATTTTGTCAAGCCTTGTGATTTTCATCTACAATAATTTTGACTTATTTAATAAAAGGGTCTTTATTCATGGTTGCAACAAGTATTTTATTCCTTTTTTATATATTTTTAAATTTAAAAGATATTTAGATCACTGATCAAGAGCTGATCACAGGGGTAGCTAGGTGGTGCAGTGAATAGAGTACCAGCCCTGGAACCAGGAGGACCTGGATTCGGATCCAGCCTCAGACACTTAACACAAAAAATAGCCATGTCAAGTCACTGGGCAAGTCACTTAACCCCAATTATCCTCCAAAAAGCAGAAGAAAAAAAAAAGAGTTGACCACAATTTGTTGTCTAAGAGATACAGATTCAAACCTGTTCTCCCTCTTTACAACTAGTCAATATTCCCAATTTCCTAACAATTTTTACTGAACAGTTCCTGAATTCCCCCATCTTTTAAAACCACGGAATTAACAAGTACTAACTTCTAATGTACAGAATGTCCCAATAATCTTAGTGCAGTGTAAAGCTTCAATAATGTAAGGCTATATTAAGATCTGGGGATCCTTTGTACAGTGCCTTCTGTTTCTGGGTTCCTTCTTCTATTCTATTAGTCTATTCTATTTTTCCAGTGTCTTCCTTTAAAAATAAGATTTTGAATAAGACCTCCTTTCCCAGTTTTTGTTTTCCTAATCACCTTGATACTCTTGTTCATCTTTTTTCTATAAAGTTAGAAAAGGAAGGCAACCTTACTACCTCCCTCAAAAAAAAAAACCCTAACCTTTTCATATGACTTTAATTTTCATGAACTGTCATTTGGTGTTCTGGTATTGTATTAAAACTGTACGTTGATAAAGGTGTAAAAAAGAGAAAAAGCAAGCTGTTGGCCAATCCATCAATATTAAGCCCCTACTATGTGCCAGACACTGTGCTAAGCCCTGGGCGTACGAAGAAAGATAAAAAACATGGTGCCTGGCCCCAAGGAGCTCATATGATAGTGTGGAAGAGACTGTATTTGTTCTGCTTGGCCCAGGGAGCAGACCTAGGAGACTTAGAGGGAAGTGGTAGGGAGGCAGAGATCAGATCACTGGGAGGAAAAAAATCAGCGTGATGCAGAAGGATAATGAGTAGCCTCAGGAGGCCTGGAGTGTTCTCCCTCTTTGCTTGAAGCTGGGCAAGGCCTGATTGTCAGGGGGATTCTAGAGGGGAGTCCTGCTCAAGATGGGTTCTACTAGATCGTGTCTGTGCTTCCCTCCAATTCAGAGAGTCTGTGATTTTTGTACTGTCTAATGCAGCAAAGGGTTAAGGAATACCCTTTCATAAAGCATGTGAGGAAAATCTCTGTACAGATGAGAAATGCCAGAATTGGTCAGCATCAATGTTTTAAAAAATGTTCTGATCAACATTAAATAGTATGGTCCCTCGTGTCATTCATCAAAACCAAGCTTTCTGCTCTTATCAAAAAACTTCGGTGGGCTTTCAAGACCAGTTTCTGTCACCAAGAAACTGGAATACATGAAGAGTTGCTGATTAATTTAAGCTGCTGATTCCAGGGCAGAGAACCATGTGGGAGGAGACTGCATCTAAGGAACATTTAAAGGTGACAGTTCCATCAGGTTTTGCCAAAAACATATTATGAATTTTAAAATTCCCCTTTCTCTGTTACAACTAACTGATTTACTTAAAAATGGGAGTTCAAAGAAGCCTAGAAGACAGGATAACCAAAATTCTTCTCTTTCTGGGGGTGGAATGCATCTTATCCAGTAGATCCCCTGCTAGGGCACAAGAAAAATTGGCAGGGAAAGTGAAGGACAAAGGAAAGGCAAAGAAACATCTGTCCTGTTAATAATATTGGCTAGACCTGCTATCCTCCTGACCGAGAGATGGAATTAGCCATGTGGGAGAAGAGACTCCATTTTTCTAACAATCTAAACCTTTTAAAGATAATGAACCAAATGGGGACTTGAGAGTCTCTGAAGGTCTTCATTATAAAGAAGTTTTCCTGTGGAGTTTATGTAGCTTATTCAGCTGAACAAAGGCAGACTTTGAGACCTTCTCCTACAAGGAATCAACAAATAGTAGAATTAAAAAGGGATCTTAGAGGTGATTTAGTAAAATATCATTTTACAAGTGAGAAAACTGAGGGACAGAAAATTTAAGTGACTTATCCAAAGTCACACAGATGGTTAGTGTAAAAGCTGAGACTAGAACTAACCAGTGAGTCTTTTCACTTCTCAGTTATGCACGTGACAATAACAGTTTGTAAGGGCTTTGTTGGGGGGGGGGGGGTCTAGCCATGAGATGAAGGGTGCTGAGGGCCTAGATCTTAAATCCTTCTAAGGAAAACAAATGAGCTCCCCCTCTCTCTGGTTCATGTAGTAAGCCACTGAAGTGAGAAGGACTGAACAAGAAATAAAAATAATGCACCTGAGTCACCATTACCTAGGCCTTTCCTTCCTGAGGGAGGGTTTCTTCAGTGGAATCAAGTCAACCAAATGCTGCCGTGTTCTTTTCTACTTCAGACCAAAAAAAATGCAACATAAGAACATAAATATTACACGCACACATTAGTGTTGCTTGAAGAAAGGAAACAATTGAGTTGGGGGAGGAGGATCTTTTTACCCGAAGGAGTAAGAAATCCTAGGTTCCCCTCTTTGTCCCTTGGGCTCTTGTTTCTCTGATGCAGGCTAAAAGTGGCTATCAGGTTCTGAGGATGGCCTGCTGTGAGCTGGGGAATCAGAGACACTGTACTGTTTTCCAGAAATTGCTGGAAATGGCATGAAAAAATACTCAGCAGAGGAAAGGGAGTTTCTGTTGCTGGGTTTCATTTTAAATCAAGAAGCTCTGCTTTTGGCCTGATTTACAGTTTATGTATTTTTAGAATTCAGTGGGCTACCAGGATACTTAATTATGTTTTTCCTGGCCAATATAGCCACAGCCCTAGAGACCTTTGCCTCACCAGGCCATGATAATTCAAAAGTAGGCCAAAATCAGATAAAAAAAAAAAAACAACTCCTTGACAGTGCTGCTTACATAACAGACATCTATCTATCTATCTATCTATCTATCTATCTATCTATCTATCTATCTATCTATCTATCCCAGTGTCATTAAATGTATTTCTGCTGGAAGGCAGCTGGGATCTATATCATATTTTTGTATTTCTTTAACAGTCATTACGCCTATAGGCAAATTTGCATCTTCCCAACATTCCATGGGATTATTGGGAAATATCTGCCCATTGTGTTCATCTGGGTGCGAGATGGCTGTTCCTATAACAACAAAAAAAATTTAACTGAAAAGTATACATGTCATAATTTAGGGAGGGAGAGAATTCCCTCCTCGGGAAGAATTAGAGAAGGCTTCTCACTGGAAGTAACAGGAGCTGAGTCTTAAAGGAAGTGTAAGTCAGGTTTAGGAGAAGATAAGATGGAATGTCAAGCTTGGGTTTAGGTCAAATACAGATCAGATGAAAGGCCTTAACTGGCAAACAGAAAGGTTTGTATTTGAAGAGGTGAAAGGGAGACACAGAAAAGTCTTGAGCAGCAGTTACATGATTAGATTTATTTTTAAAAGATTATTCTGGCAACAGTATTACATAAAGATTAGAGAGAAAAGAGTGGAAACTAGAAGTTCCTTTGGGAAGCTATTTCAACAAAAAGTCCAAGAGAGAGATGTCTTGAACTAAGATGACAGCCCTCTGTAAAAGACTTATTTTGGAGGTAGGATCATTAAGACAACAGATAAGACATGGGGGATAAGGGAGAGTGAAAAGTCAAGGATGATCCCAAGATTGAGAATCTGGGAGTCTCAAAAGAATGGTCGTATCCTCTATGGGAACAGTAAAGTTTCCCTTCTATTTCATTTTATTTTCTCTCTGTCTCATCCACCCCTAATATGAAAGAAAAACAAAACCCCTTTAACAAATATGCATAATCAAGCAAAGTAAATGCCCACACTGTCCATGTCCAAAAATGTGTATCTCATTATGTATCCTGAATCCCTCCCCTCTGTCAGGAGGTGAGGGTAGCACAGTGAAAAATAATTCATCCTCAGCCCTCTGGAATCAAGGTTGGTTACTGCATGATCAAGTTCTCTAGTCAATCCTAATCCAAACCCTCCGTTTGTAACATCGCTCTTTCTTACCCAATGGCTTTTAAGGGCTTCTCAAACCACTAGGTTTGCCTAATGCCTCTGAGCTGCTAGTCCATTACAGACAGTTGTTGTTCAGTCTTGTCCAATTCTTTGTGACTCCATTTGGAGTTTCCTTGGCAAACATACTGGAGTGGTTTGCCATTTCCTTCTCCAACTCATTTGACAGATGAGGAAATGAGGCAAACAAACAAATTTAAGTGACTTGCCCAGGGTCACACAGCTCATAAATTCTGATGTTAGAGTTGAATTCAGGAAGATGAGTCTTCCTCACTCTGGGGGCCTGCACTATTCACTACACCACCTAGCTGCCCTTAGAGATGCTTAGATCCTATCTATACCTAGTTCATGCCTCTGACTGACTAGATCTATGGAAGTGTTCTCACCTGACAAAGGCTGTCATTTTTAACAAGGTGTGGTGATTGTTTCAATGAACCACCTACCCTCCCCATTGACATTTATGGCACCCTAAAATAATTAAGTCAGACTCACCTTCCTTATATAAAGACTAACTAAATCTTCCTTCTCTCATTTTCCTGTTAGGTGAATGTATCTCTGTACTCAACTCAGTATGTGTGTGTCTTCTCTACTTTAAGCAGTTCAGCTAAGACTGAAGGGCCACTCCTTTCTCCCACCCCCTCTTCTTTTATGCAGACTCCAGTAGCATGCCACCTTGCCAGTCATTGTACAGAGATCTCCCATTTAGAGGGCCAATAGGCGACAAGACCACTGTGACTGAAGAATATCACAGTTTATGTATTATTCTCTACTGAAGAGGAAGAAGAGGCAGAGAAACTTTAAGGAGAACTTTAGGGAAGATAGCAAAAATGACTCAAACACCCCACTTATATAGTATGAACAATCTCATTTAAGAATGTTGGAAGGTAATGGATACTGCAAGCACTAAGTAACATAAAAAAGAACTCATTTGTAAAACCTCACGGAAGAGGTCAATGACGATGAGTAGTATTTCCTCATAAAACACTGGAGGGGGAAAAAAGAAAAAAAATAATGAAGCAGATCCATCAGCATTTTTATAACAAATGAATATCTGGAACAGATGAAATACACGCAAGTAGATGCTGGAAATAACAATTTTGAAGAAGTTCACTGATCTAGTCTCAAGGTATCTGAAGGATGTAAATTTAACAATCATATAATACTGCTTCTGGAAAAAGGTGCTCAAAAGAGTGATGACTAAGTTATGCTCCTCTGTTCTCATCTCTACAAAATCTTTATGACAGAAATCTACACATGTATTAAGAATACCTGATGAAAATATTTGATGGATACAGGTAGACTTTTGCAAATTATTTTTATAGCACTCTCCTTCTTTATAATTGTATAACTGGCTAAAAGGTGCAGAGAATAGAATATCTCCTTGCTGTTTTCTCATTATTAAAAATACTTGGCACCATATAGCAAAATGAAACCTTAAGGGCATTTGTAAGGTGTTTTCCATATGTATAATAAGATACAAGATTCCTTGGTGGATGCAACAACAGAAATAATTTCATTCAATGATCCTCTGGTTACCAAGAACGAGTGAAGCATAAAACAGGGAGGCATATGCTCACCAAAGGTGTTTGCCACTGTCATGGAGAATGTGCTGTACAGAATAGAAATGAAGTCCTTGAGAAGCTCCTATTTGCTGATGACATTGTGTTGATGGCACTAAGCCCTAGAATACTGCAGAGCTTCCTAAATAAGAAATTCAAAAAGTTCAGCCTACCAATACAAGAAAAAAAAATCCAAGTGTATGAAGAAGATCTATTTTTCAGATTATGACAGGCAGAGGAAGAGAACCCATTGAGCTCATCGACTAGTAAATATACCTTGGTCAGGCCCTGCAAATAGGCAGTGAATGAGGCTCAGAATTCAACAGGAGGAAGGAAGAGGCCTGGGCTGCATGTAGGGAATTGCATGGTACTTTCTGTGGTTCCACTGTTCTTTTAGAAAGAAAAAATTAAACATATTTCAATACTAATAATCTTCCAGTAATGCTTTATGGCTATAATACATGGAATGCCACAATTTCCAAAGAGTTAAAACTCAGGTTACCCAAAGGGTGAGAGATAGCCATAGGGTGAGTATAAGTAGGTTGTAGCATCTTACCAGGATAACATGTATGCCAGAAGTCACATAAAATAAATCACCTAGGAAATGACTGGAAATAATGGATCACTCATATAGCAGGAGTTAAGGATAATAGGTGGACAGTATATAGGTTAACGTCAAAAAGACTTAGAGGATATCCTCTATGGAGGGTTTATGGCAAAACACAGACACAAATTCCACAAGGATGCTGTTGGAATTAGTACTCATAGCAATGGTTTCACTGAAATAAGTGTCCAGAAATATGCCCTCTTTTAGGCCTTTCTTCATCCCCTCAATTCTCCTGCCCAAATTAAAAGAACCAGATCCTAAAGGGAATTACTACTCCCTAGCCCTACACCACTTCTAGGTACAAAAAATAAATAAAAATGCCCAAAACCTTGGTCAAATCAGACACTATGGAAGAAAGAGAAGGTATGACCCCAAAGACCCAATCAGAGGAAAAAACTAAACAAAGGGGTAGCCTTAAGGTTCCTCTGGCCCCATGCCTCGTACAACCACAGCTACCTATTTCTTTCCCTTCCCTGGGGTAAGCCAGGGAGAAAATGTGTACCTCCTACTTAGCAACCTAATGTTTTACTTATTGGTGCATGGGCCTATGAAGAGGAGATTGGCTTAGGTATTTAATGGGCAGATCTCTTATGGCTATCTTCAATTACATTTGCTCTGAACCAAGTGCTAAGGGCATTCAAAATGCTACAATGCTTTTTTTATGCTTGGGCACTAAGCCCAGTCTAGAGAGTACCATACAGTCCTGACCAACCTTATGTCTGCAAGTAATTAGGATACAGAGGATTCACTAATGGACTGAGCTACTCTCTCACTTTTAATATCTGATGAATGTTATGATTGTACTTAGGCTGGTCCCTCTTCCAGGTCAAATATTTTATTTGAAGAAATGTGCCTCCTGGGAACACAAACCTTTTCAGCATCTACCCTAACGTAACCTAGATAAAAAAAGGAAAGAATACTTCATTTCCTAAGCCAGAAGCTAATCATCCAGAATGGCCTTCTTTCAGAAAGATACTTTGGGTCTTTATTAGAATAGTCAATTTGAGATTCCCCTGTTCCCCTCTTCCTTTCTGGCTAAATTTTGTTGCTTATAACAGAATCAATTAACAGTGGAAAGGATAATAGCCCAGTCCCCCTTTCCTTTCAGAGAGAAGAAATTTGAGGTCCAGAAAAGGGGACTTATTAAATCTCACAATTGAGTTTGTTTTCAAATTGTGGTTACTCTTTAACCTCCAGTTCTTAGACTTTGGGGGGCAGGTCATGGACCCATTATGAGAACAAAGTTTTTAAATACATAAAATAAAATACATAGAATTATAAAGGAAATTAAATAAATTGAAATGCTATTCTCTCTATATATGTGTGCGCGTGTGTGTGCACGCACGTATATGTGTGTGTGAGTGTGTGTATTTTCACATACACACATTTTCTCAGGACCATAGAACCCAACTGATCCAGGGCTCAGAGGGTCGCTCAGTACAACACTTTCCTTTCAGAGACAAGATGCTGAGATTACATACTAAGTTAGGTGTGAGTTTTGGAAGGATCATTTCTAGTCTATACAATCCTCCTTCAGAGAGAAAACAGGTCCAAAGAGGTGAAGAGACTTGTCCAAATTTATACAATGAGGTAGGGCTAGAGTGGGGGGGACTCCTGCCCTGAATAAATTGTATATTTATGAGTTTGTTGAACTGAATCACTGAGGAAGCATCTTAATATTCATTTTTCAGAGCAGTAACCTGAAGCCCAAGGAAGTAACTTCCCTAAGGTCACACAGGTCATAAAGTCCTCTGATTCAAGGCTCTTTTCACCATTCCACTCTCCCTCTCAAAGAACTATATCTGTTACCTAAAAAAATGAACCTGGCTGGCAGGATCCTGCAAGGCTTCATTTTCATAGGCCAATTACCCCTACTCTCACCTTATATTTTCTTTTTTTTCCCCAATCTTGAATTTATAATTGGTCTATTCAACTTCATACTGACATTTATCCACAAGTCTCTCTTATCCTTGTATTAACCTCACTCATCCCTTGCCAAACATCAGCCATGGATGGCTTCCACTCTGACTCTGCTGAATGAAGCTAAAAGTCACACAACTGTGATGATTAGGTACATTATAAATTTATGTCACTCATCTTCCCCAGGGCCCTCAATGTATAAGACATTCACTCTCCACAGAAACTATTCCAAACCCCTTCTTTCTTAAGACTCCCACAACCCCTGCCTCTATGCCCTTTCATAGCTGAGAAACTACCTCTTCCTTTACAGAGAAAATTCAGGTCCTTTTCTGTAAGTTTTTGTCCTCACATTTTCTTCAACTCAAAATCACTCAACAGCATCCCTTACTCTCTCCTTCCCTCTAAACTCTGACAATGAAGTGACCCTTCTTGTAAAGACAACTCCTTTAAATGCCCTCTTGATCTCAACTCTTCATATCTTCTTCAGCCCATTACAATCAGGTCTCCTTCATTCCAGTCTTTAACTTCTCCCAATCAACTAGCTCATTCTCTACTGCTTTCAGACATGCCCAAGTCTCCCGACCCTTTAAAAGAACCTGTGCTAGATTCCCCCCCCCCCACCTATCCCTTCAAATCACTGTCCTATATATCTCTATTTCCTTCCTTCCAACAATAGTTGACTCTCACTTCTCAACCCTTTGTAATCTGGCTTCTGACACCATCAATTCAACTGAGGCTGTTCTCTCCAAAGTTAGCAATGACCAATTGTTAACAATGACCAAACTGGATGTTTTATTCTTGGTCCTCTCTTTCTCAGTCTATTTGACATACTTGATATACTGACCATCCTCTTCTCTTGGACTCTCTCCTCTCTGGGTCTTTGTGACACTCTTCTCTCTTATTCTCTATGTCTAAAGGGTCATCAGTTTCCTTTGCAAGACTGTTATCCATATCATGAACTCTAAGTGTAGATGCTCACTGAATCTGTTACAGGATCCTAGGAGATGTTAATTACCATCTCTATGCAGCTGACTCTTAGATCTATACATTCAACCCTGGTTTTTCCCATGAGCTATGTATGGTCTTGCATCACCAATTGCCTTATAAGCATTTCAAATAGGATGTCATGGAAATATCTCAAACTCAGTATGTACAAAACTGAAATCATTATTTTTCCCCCTCAATCCCCCCTTTCTAATTTTTCTTACTTTTAGGAAAGGTAGCCTCATTCTTCTAGTTTTCCAAGTTCATATACTTTGCATCAATTCCAATTTCATTCTTTCTTTACTCTCTATATCCAATCAGTTACAATATCTTATCCTTTTGCCATATCTGCTGCCTTCTCTCTTCTCACACCACCACCACCTTAGTCCAGGCAATAATCATGTCTCACTTGAATTATTGCAATAAGTGGTCTTTGTGACTCAAGTTCTCCCTACTCCAGACCATTCTCCACAGTGCTGCAAAAGCAATTTTCCTTAAGTATAGATCTGACCACATCATTCCATTAATCATTTCCAGTGGTTCTCTATTAACACTAGAATAAGATATCCTCTCTTTAGCTTTTAAGCACTTGACAACGTGGTCCCAACCTATCTTTCCAGTCTTACTAGACATTATTCCCCATCTCACCCTCCACAATCCAACTAAATTGACCTTTTTTCTGTTCTTCAATACAAACATTCCCATCTCTAGTCTCTGCCCTAGCCGTCTGCCCATGTCTGAAATATACTCCATTATCCACCTTTGCCACACAAAATCTCTCTCTTCCTCCTAGACTTAGCTCAAATACCATCTTCTACATGAAGCATAAATCCCCCAACTCCTACCACCCTCCCTCCTGAGCTTTGTTGATGAATGGATGAATGGTAAAGTATTTTATTAAGTGCTTATTATATGTGAAGCACTGGTGATATAAATGGAAAATCCCTATACTCATGAAGTCCATATGCTAATAAAGGGAAATTATATTTATTCTCTTTACATCAGACACACATATTCACATATGTGTACTTGTATCCCTCATTAGAATGTAAGCCCTCCTTGAGGGTTGGGGTAGTTGGATTCTTTGTATTTGTATCCTTGGCACTTAAATGCTCACTGGCTGATGAGTGTGCATTCATTATAGGAAAGAGAGTGAATCAAATGGCCCTTGACCTATTTTTTGCCCAGGCACACGGAGACTCTGGGATCCCCTGCATCTGATTTCTTAAAGTTTTTTTTTTCCCCTTCAGGTCACTTGAAGGCCCCAGTGCCTATAGGGTATTCACAAAATTACTTGATTATTCTGCCAAGATGCCCAGTAAGCAGTCTATTTTGTACATGATCCTGGTGAGCAAGAAAAGCCTATCTACCTTTGTATTGTTTTATAATTAAAATAGACAAAGTGACCCACAACCAAGACTCATGCTTTCCTAATTCATTCATCCAACATTTATCATAGCACTTTGTTTCATAACCCTTTGAAACATTTATCATGTAATAATATGTATTAGAGCAATCTGAATACTGTTTTCTAGGATCCATAGAGGTACAGTATGCAAAGTATTTTTACAAATCTCAAAGTACTATGTAAATACTAACTATCACTACTCCTACCATCACTACTTCATAAAGTGGATGAATTCTGCATCAATGGAAGGAAACCCACACCGGTGAAATCCAAGATTTTTGAAGTATAGCCACCAACTTTGGAGTTTCATCCCCCTTATTTAGTGAATAAGTTCCATGGAGGTAGAAACCATGTCTTACCTCAATTTCCTATATTTCCTAGTACCTATTCTTTTCAAACAGTCTGCTGTATCACCTGCACTATGGTATTATAATTGGTGCTAATGTAGATATAAGAAGGGATTCAACAGAAACCCTGTTCTCAAGGGACTTGAGTGAGACGAGACATGAGCACAAAAAGCTAAGGTACAGGGAAGAATGAGACAATTGCCGAGGAAAAGATAAGGCAAGGTGCTCTACGAAACAGGGGAAGCTAGAAAGTCGTTTCCGGTTGGAGCAGACCAGAGTGTAAGGGAAGTTTCTACAGATGCTGTGGCACCTGAGTAGGGCCCTGAAGGATGATTAGATGGGGGTGAGAGGGAGTCCCTCCCAGGTCTTAGAGACAGGACATCCAAAGGTACAGAAAAAAATAAAGTGAGAACTGGGAACATCCTGCCTCCCTTTGGAGACAACAGTTCTCTAGATGTTGAACTGGGATCTCTAACATCCTCAATGCAGTGTAACTCAAAAGATCTAAGTTTAAATCCCACCTTAAGTACCAGTTTTAATTCCCTTAGCAAAGTTAATTCTGAGCCCCAGTTTCCTGGTAGTAATAATAATAGCAGCTGCCTCACAGGACTAATTGTGGGGATCATAAGAGAAAACACATGAAATGCTTAGAAAACTTTCAAACATCATATAAAGATGAGCAATTATGACGTGCAAGGTATTGTGTTAGGGCATATAAAGACAAAAAATTACAGATCCCATCTGTAATTTAAAAGATGTTCGAATTTAAGTGGGAACAGTATTAAAACGGAGGATACATTTATACTAAGTATAAGACAAAATGTGATAGGAACAAAGGAAATCCAAGCAGAATGATAGAAGAATGTTTGGGGAAAGAAAAAATGAGAAACCTTCATGGAAGAAGTGACTTGAACTTGAACTCAGCCTACAAGACTTTCACAAGTGCAGCTTCAGAAAAAGTACATCTAAGGTAGTAGGGATGTCCTACATGAATACTCACAGGGAAAAAAAGGATAGAATGAGAATAAAGAGGCTTAGAATAGGGAAAACTTAGTTCAAATTCCAGTTCTGACACTAAGTATGTGATTACAGGCAATCATTTAATCTTTATTCTCTCTGTTTCCTCATTTATAAAATCTGTATTACTGATACTTCACAGGGTTGTTATGAGGAAAATTGCTATAAACTTTAAAAACTCTATAAAATGTGAGTTGTTACCTACTATTAAGTAGAGCCTTTCTGGAATACCTTCTTTCACTTAAAAATATTCTGGAAGATATAAACTATATCTACCAATATCATTAGCCTTTCCACATGTTATAACAAAACCCATAAAAAATATTTTTAAAAAGAAATTCCATTAGAAATAATAGTAGAATGTTTAAAATATCTGGGAGTTCACCTACTAAGACAACTACAAAATTCTTTGCAGAAATAAGGTCATACCTAAATAAATACAGATTAATTCCTCATGACTGAACCATGCCAATACAGTAAAAATGAAAATAATACAAGAATTTGCTAAGTCAAACAAGTTCACAAAGCCTAAAAGCAATGGAATACTGTAGCATAGTGTTCAATAAACCAAGGACACACACTACTGGGGTAAGGAGTCTCTAACAGACAAAAACTACTGGGAGAACTGGAAAGCAGTGTGGCAAAAAATCCACCTTAGCCCAACATCTCATCACAATAAGCTACAAAAGGAAATATAACCTACTTCTAAAAGTTCATATCCTAAACAAATTAAAATGGGAGAAAGGAAAGAGATAATTCTCACAACTAACTATGGATAAGGGAGGATCTTGACCAAACAAGAGAAAGAGATGAATATTAAAAGACATGGAAAATTTTGATTGCATAAAATTGAAAAGTTTTTGCACAAATGAAATCAATGCAGTAAGAATTAGAATGGAAATAGTTAACTGGGGGGAAATCTTTGCAGTAAAATCTTCTAATAAAGGTGTGATGTTCAAGAGATATAAGGAACTGATACAGATATATAAGAACATGGGTCATTCTGCTCTATATAAATGGTCAAAGGATAGGAAGAGGAAATTTTCAGAAGAAGAAATGGAAGCTATTAACAGCTACATAAAAATGCTCCAAATCTCTTAATAGTAAGAGAAATACAAATAAAAAATTCTGAGGTTTCACCTCACACACAAAGATTACTAAAGAGGTTAGTGACTATTGTTGGAAGGGCTGTGGGAGAATAAACATTCCTAACTAATAGAGTTACTAATTCATCCAGTCATTTTTCTCAAAAATACTTTGGAACCACACCCAAAAGTCAGTAAACTATGCACACCCAAGTAATTAAAAGTACAGGAAAAAGGACCCATATGTCCAAAAGTATTTATAGCAGTGCTTTTTAAAATAAGGATGATTTTTATTAATTCTCTGATTCCTACATAAATGATTGCCCCTTGAAATATGCTGGCTTAGAAATGCCAGAGACATACTTCAAACTTTTCAAGCTACAGTGAAGAGGTGTGAGTATGGAATGTGAGCTGAGTCACAAAGGTGAGCCTCCAGAAGGCATCTATCTCTTTGTCCTTCTGAAGGGTTGCCTGCAGATGTGGGTGGACATGTTTCCCAAAGATATGCCTCTGCCTGGACCACTTGTTGACAGTTCACCAAGGAAGACAAAAAGGGGAACTCAATACAGTCCTCACTTTTAGGAGAAGATGAAATATCATCCTACAAAGATCACAGGGCTTGAATGGGTTGATCAAATGACGTGTAAACAAAGTGAGTTCCTATCAAGTGGACAACAGCTGGACAAATTAGAGGTATGGATATAATAGAATATTATTATTACATAAGATATGAGGAGAAGAATGAATTTAGAGAATATCTGGGAAGATTGATACTGGGTAAAGGGAGCAGAACCAGAAGAACATTTTATACAACTTCAATAGTATAAAAGAAAATGGCTTTGAAAATGACTTAAGAGCTTTGATCAATGCCATCACCAAGTCAGACTCCAAAAGACTCATAATGAATTGGGCTTCCCATTCCTTGGCAGAGAGGTGACAGACTAAAAGTGCAGAATTAGGCAAATATATTTGGACATCTCCTGTGTATCGATTTGTTTTCCTTGACTACACTTATTTAAAACAAGGGAAAGTTTCAATGGGGGAGGGAGGAAAGATAGTTATGAAAGGGAAGCAGAAGCAGGCAAGTGATAGTGATTCCAAAAAAAGAAAAGAAAAAAAAACATGGATGAAACATTTTTAAAAATACATTGAGGAAAGCAAGAAAGCAGAAGGAAGTTCAGAAGGGGATGCAGGCAGGCTGGGCAATGTTGGTCCTAAAATTTCATATATATTTTAAAAACTGTACGTAACAGAAATTCATGGTTTCATATCCAAGCATCCTCTTTCTTTTCTTTGTCAAGTTGATAATTTTAAAAAATGGAAAATAAAATTGAACTTCTAAGACGCCCTCTACAATTAGTGAATAATTAGCTTGGGTTAGTGGGTAGCTAAGGGAAAGCTCTGAGGAATATCTGTCTTCTCTTCTTGAACAGAAAGCTAGTACAAATCTTTTTTTTTTTTAAGTAAACAGAGATACGAAAAATAGGGATTTGTCATATGTCTTTCCACTTATTATGATGGCTGTCACATGTCCAAACTGGATTTGTGTAAGAGAGATCAACTTTGCAGCTAAAAGCCAAGAACCCAGGACCAAGTGAAGGATTAAGTCAAGGGGATGCCCAAGTGTTGACACCCAAACTGAAGACAAAACCCCCACAAACTCCATCACAGAACCAAGGAGAAAAGCACCCAAGACAACAGCATGTTCAAAGAGAACTGCAATAAAACAGCTCCCAGGCTTCTCCACAGGACTCAGTGCACACAAAGCCTGATAGAGGGTAAGGGGTCAGGAGACCCAAGTTCATACCCTTTGTCTGACATGAGTCATCCCTCTTCTCTGATCCTCAGTTTTCCAAGCTGTAAAATAGTCCTTGCATTACTTACCTCATAGGGTGCTTTGTAAATCTTAAAAGCGCTACGTAATACATAATTTATATGAAAAAGCATTGGTTCACTCACAGAAAAGGATGCATCAAAGACAAGGCTAACACTTTCCAAGAAGCCAAGTATTGCATAATGGAAAATGAGGACAGGAAGCCCCCAGAGGAGAGAAGATTTCAAATGGAATTTTTACAGACACAGACCCCAGCCTACTCAGGAGGGCCTGATAAACCACTGTGTCTGTTATGGAAGGATATTCTTTCACTCTCTTGGCCAAAGACTCTCTACAGGGTCCAGTGCAGCACATTCCATGAGCTGCTTAGATTGAGTGGGGAGCCATGGAAATGAAGATGTTATCCTTCCCTGTGCCACCCACAGTGACAATTTTAATTTCTCTGTTAGGCTGAGGCAACCTCTAGAGAGCAGACCAGGATCCACTCTCAGGCCAGGCTCTTGGTTGGTAAATTATTGTTCTTTTCTTCATCCTAGAAGTTCTATCCCCTAGGGGAGAGGTGTCAAAATCTTGGCTTCACTGCCCCAACCAGATTAAAAGGTAACTGTGAAATGTTTAACAAAATAAGTAAAAATACAACATAAATAATGTTCATTTGTGGTTTTTTAAAGTCAATATGTAGTAAAGAGTTTTTAATTTGAGTCAGATACCAATGCCATAGAACATAGAGGAAATATCCAGCTGGCCCTCTGGAGTAAAAATAATCTGAGTGGCAATGTCTATCACTCTGGAGGGCTCCGTCTATCAGGATCCAGGATATGGAGGACATGCTTGGCATTCAAAGAGGCTGGGAACCCAGGAGAGAATTCCTGCAAATACTCCCAGTTTCCTGATAAGATGGCAGATGGAACTCCTATTTCCTCACTTGGCTTCCTAGAGAGTGGAGTTTCCAGAGACAGCAGTGGTAACAAAAAGCATCATCATCCTTTCCTGCTCAAAATTTGGATGTGTTGGCTCAAAATACTGCAAGGGCCCACTGGGACTTTCCAGATGCGGCAGCCCCAGGTATGTACCAAGCTCTAAGCAAGGCTCAATGAAACACTTTCTAAACTAGTAAGGTCAGTCCTTACAAAGACATAGGGTTTCTGACAGATGCTGAAGCTTGTAAAAGAAATGCCAAAGCCTCCAACCTGGATATATCAAAGGATGGCAGGAAGTACCAATCACAAGGCACTATCTATGTCTATTTTGGATTATTCCTTGACAAAAAAGAAATCTGTCCTCTTCAGAAGACTATTTTATTTTCTTTTTTAAAATTTAAACAAGGTAAGACTTGATAGAAAGTGGAGAAGGGTGGTATGTATTAGGAAATAAATGTGATATAAAAACAAAAGGCACCGGTTTTTAGAATGTATAATAAAAAGGAAGATGTTTTTAAATAGCCATACTTGTCCAAAAGTGGGATGAACCGCCTCAGAAGATAATCAGAAAGACACTTTGCCATAGTGACCCTGGAATGAGAGCCAAGTTCAAATCCTTTCTTAGTCACTTAGCAGTTTACTAAACTTCTCTGAGCCTCAGTTTCCTCTTCTTTAGGTTGTGGACAATTTTTTAAACCTTAACTTGGGAAGGCCAAGTCGCTCACTGTATCCCAGACCATCAACAGTCATCAAGACTTTTGTATTGCCACTGGACTTCGACGACTCTGGAGGAAAGAGTGAAGCTGACCACTCTGAGCGGCTCTGACTCACTTATACTCAATTCACTCCCAAGTAAAGACATTGGGATATCACTGGTCTTCTTCAAGAATCAAAGGTGAACAACAATAGCATCCACTCCATAGAGTTATTGCAAGAATCAAAAGAGATTATATATGTAAAGCATTCTGAAAGCCTTTAATGCCACACAAATGTTATTTCTTGTTGGTGGCTTTCCTTCATCATTAGAAGATTTCAGGTGGAGGCTGGCTAACCACTGAACAGGAATTTGTTGAGGGGAATTATTCTTTAGGCAGGGGTTGTACATGACCTCTGAGATTCCTTCTACTTTTGAAACCGTGATTCTATCTCGCTACATCTTGCTACTACTCCCAATGATTTTACTGCATAATGCATATTACTTTAGGTACCATAATAATCTTATGACAATTCATTATTTTCAGAAATCCTGGCTCAATGATGGGACCACTTAGGCAATTGATTAAACTTCATTTTAAGAAGAGCTATGTATCATACAAAAGTAAAGAGTCCAAATGAGTAGGCTATATATCCCTTTTCCTACATTTCAGCAGGCCTGTCACACTGGAACTTTGTGAAATATGGTTTAGGAGGCTGAGACCTCTTTAAGTTTGCCCTTGAGAATCAATGGCTTATTAATTTCATTTGTCACACAGGAAGAGGGGAAAAATGCCTTTAAAAACAGGATGACTTCATTCCAACATAAATATTTCTAATGCTTTCCCCCCACCCCTAATTTCACTTCCAGAAATTCTAGGCAACCCCATTCACTTTGAAAAATCTGTTACAAAGAGGTTCTGGGCTTTCTCTATATTTCAAAGCCACCACCCCAAACCAAAATTCTTTTTATTAATTATTCCCAAGTTCAAACAACTGAGTGCCAGATGCTGTCTATAGGAAGAGGACATAGAGACTCAACAGAGTTGATATGGTCCCACATACCAGGTGCCACACAGTTCTAGGTGCTGTGTAAGTTTCTCACCTCTAGCTAGGATCTAAATACTTTCAGATATTCAATGAAAAAACACATACATATGCCTATGGAAGCAAAGTCATCATAATTGCCCCTAATGTACTGCACAGTGCACTGACCTAGTTTTTTAAAAATGTTTGGCAAAGCAATTCTCATTTAATATCAAAGGACAATTAAAGAGTAAAACCAAAAATCATCCCCATACATATAGACTTCTCTTGAGACTTAAGTGTGAAGAATTGGTCCTGAGGATTCACAGAAGAGGTTGAAGGTTGGGAAATGTCACCTTTAGGATGCAGAACAGTCTCATGGAATGTTCTGGAACTCCACCAAACACCACTTGAATTCTATTCTTTGTTCAAATAAGAAGAACCTCAGATTAAGTTAAATATTAATTATACATATCAGCATTTAAGAAACATAAAAGGCACCAGTTATGCCCAGAAGCTAGGGCCGACAAACCAGCCAATATTTTCCTTTTGTGGTAATGTGTTCCCTTGTTAGTACTTTTCCATTGGTAATGAGCAGAAGGCTTGCATTTACTTATTTATTTCTCTGAAATATTTATTCTTATTTGTCTTCCCCAGCAACAAGTCATGAAGGAGCGGCAAAGAATGGCCTGGAAGTCAACACTCCCATATGGCCATGATCTATAGTAATGGAAAGTTTGAGCCTAATGACTTCCCTAGAGGTTCAGAGGCACACACTCTGATACCTCTTAACACCCTGAAACACTCTGTGGGAAGCTGGCATCCTATGCTGTCTATATAGGGTCTGGCCATAGGCATCAATGTTCTCCAGTGAAACTCTGAATGAACTCAACAGGCCCTAGAGAGTCTGAAAGGCTCTTACTCCCAAAGTTTAACAAAGACTAGCTAATTTGTTGTTGCTGTTGCTTAAGAGAAAGAGAAGAAAAACAACTCAAAAGAAATATCCATTTTGCTTCTAGGGCAACTAGGGATCAAAGGGGATAGAGCACTGAGCCTGGAGTCAGGAAGATTCATTTTCCTGAGTTCAAATCTGACACTCATTAGCTGTGTGGTCTCAGGCAGGTCACTTAACCCTGTTTGCCACAGTTTCCTCATCTATAAAATGAGCTAGAGAAGAAAATGGCCAACCACTCCAGGATCTTTGCTTAAGAGAACAACAACATACTGCCTCTAGGACAATGGAACATGGTGGGAAGGAGAGTGGAAGAAGCCTCGTGAACCTATGCAAATGTCTTTGGAATAAACTCTCTACCTTAGCTTGCAAGAGCTATATTCTTATGGAGGACAGGGAACAGCTTCACAGGCTCTGGACTGAGATTTTTCAACAAGACACCTCTTATAGGATAACCATTTACTAAAGTTTCACTGTCAGTCAGCATTCTAGTTGTCATTTCAACATCTTTGCTTAAGATAAACACACATTTAGGATGAAGAGCTGAATCGGTCCTTGTCAGCAGCTAGTGGAAACTTTGCATTTAACAAATGAGGAAAGGGGGATCCAGAGAAATAAAGTTATGTGTCTGAGGCAGTAGTGAGCACAGTTGATCTTCAAACCCAATCCCATTTATTCTAAATCCCATCTACTACATTGTTGTAAAGGTCTAACCTCCCATTGCATTTAGGAAGGAAGCCCCTCAACAACATCCCCTTCCCAACCCAGGGCATTCATGACTTTTCATAGTGGTACGTTCCATGGTTGAACAACTTTAACTGTTAGAAAGATCTTTTTTTTATAAGAGACTCCAAACGAAACTTTCTTCAGGGATAGAAGAGGTTAACAAGAGGCTTCTCCTCACCCTGGCTAGGCCAAAAGATCATCAATAAGACCAACAGGAATTTGAAGGGAATTATCTGATTAACAAAATTCTAACTTCCCAGAACAGTCTACTGGGAATGGACATTCAATTCAATAAACATTTATTAAGTACCTACTATGTGCCAAGCACTGTCTTAAACAAGGAGAAGTGACACCTATCCAGGCAATTTAGAATCCCCCATACCTCAATATTATTTGCACTATAATTTATGTTTGCTTATCTGTGTGTGCAGTTTTCCCTCAGTAGAATATAAGCTCCTTAAGGGCAGGGATCATTTTTGCCTTTTTATTTCCAGTACTTAGTATAGTATCTGACATGTAGTAAATGATTAATACTTTTTGAATGAATACTCCCAAATATTAAATTCAACAATTCAATAGTTTAAAAAAAAAACAAAAACCTCTAACACTTTCTGTATATTAAAACTGTGCGAAGGACACTTACTAGCTGTGTGACCTTGGGCAAGTCATTAACCATAACTGCCCTGCCTTCTCTCCTCCAAAAAAGACCCCCCCCCCCCCAGTTTTTAACTGTGCTAAGCAATAAGGGGGAGGGAGAAGATATAAAGGAAATTCCTTCCTTCACAGATCTTACAATTAAGTTCAGGATCTATATTTGTACACATGAAACTAGAAAACCATAAAAGGCAGGATACTATCCAGGTCTATGCTGTTTAGGAGCAGAGGGTATTTGCAAAATGAAGTCAAGAAAGAGAAACAACTGGGAGTACAATGGATTAGGGCTCCTGCCCCAGCTTTGACATTTACTAGCTAAGTTTAAGTAAGTAATTTTTTAACTCATTGGGCCACAGATTCTTTATTAGACAAGGAAACTGGATTATTACCTCTAAGATCCCATTCAGCTCAAAGCACTGCATGGATCAATGAATCTAAGGCCTCTTCCATCACTCCAACATTCTTTGATTCTAAGATACCTCTCAGCTGTCATGTGCTATGAGTTTAAGATCTCAAAATACTCTTGTATTCTAGTTGATGAAGGCTTTATGATGGAGCTGAGAACTGAGATCACAAGGGTAACAGACCTTAGGGTTCTAATCCAACTTGATTTTAAAGATGAAGAATCTGAGGACTTACAGGGCCTAAGCGACTTGGTCACAAAAATATTAAAGAGCAGGGCACAGATTGGAACTTATGTGCTGTGACTGCAAGGTCAGGGCACTTTTCATTGCTCTGTGCCCTCTCTGTCAATGGGTTTAGAAAGGTAAGTAGGACTTTGGAGAGGCAGAGAAGAGTGAGAAGATCCATTTATGTGAGACTGACTTGGAGGAGCTTCAGCAAACTCACAAACAACTGTGACAAATACATCAGCCCTCACAAATATTTTACCTTCATCTTTTTTCTTTGTGAGAGGTACAAAGATAGATAAAGGAAGAATGGCTATTTTTACAGTTTTATATATGGAGTGTTACCTATAGTCTTCAAGTGAGTGGAGGTGAAAACTCTCTATCAGATCCTGCCATCCCTACCTGAAGCTATTCTACTTCAACTCCTCTTCTCAGCGAAACTTGTGGAAAAAGCTATCAATACCTCCTCACCCAAGCCCTTGTTGTGCAACGTAACTAGAAATGTTCTCTAAGGTTAACAGTGATCTCTGCACTTCTCAGGCCTCATGATATTCTTAATTGTTCTGCGGCATAGCATGGCTGACCACTCCATGGACACCTCCTTGGGGTTTTCATGATGCTGCTATCTTTTATTTCTTCCTCCTACTGGTCTGACAACTCTTTCCTTCTCAGTCTCTTCTGCTGGATCATCAACTACACAGAACAGCTGTTCTCTCCTGTCCCAAGTACACCAAAGGGCCTTTAGTCTCCCACTCAAGATCGTCAGTCTGTCGTAGCTGTGGCTTCCGCTGAGTGCATTTGGATTTGCTTATTTCCCCCCTTCCTTGTAGACAGCATGGTGCCATGAAAAGAGCATGAACTTACCTGAGAATCAGAAGACCCTGAGTTCAAATCCAGATACTGAAGCATGTAAGCATGTCATGTGATCAAATTCCCTAACCTCTGCGAGCCTGTAAACCTGGAATAATAATGCTCATCCTGCACACCTCACAGAGTCCATGACGAAAGTGCTTTGTAAACCTTAAAGTACCATAGGAATGTGAGTTGTTATTGCATCCTTACTGTAATAACACAATTATAGTGCTAGAAAGGAATTTTAGAAGTCTCTTTGTTTGGGGCAGAAGAGAGCACAGGCCCTGGAGTCAGGAGGACCTGAGTTCAAATCTAACCTCAGACATTTAACACTTACTAGCCATGTGACCTTGGGCAAGTCACTTAACCCCCATTGTCCTGCATTCCCCCCTGCAAAAAAAAAAAAAAAGTCACCTTGTTCCACTTCTCATTTCACAGGTGAAGAAGCAGAGCCCCCGAGAAGTGAAGGGCTGTGCCTGACCTCCTGGCTCCCCACACCTGGAAGGGACCCCCCTCACCTCTGTCTGAGGCCCCCAGAGCCCGCCTTCTTTCAGCCAACAAGCACTGAAGCCTCTCCTGGCTCCTTCTTTTAAAGCAGCCTTACATTAAGCTGCTCCATATATGTCTGCAATCACTAACGTACATTCATGATGTGTGCATTCTTACATGAGCCTGTTGTTCCTCCACCCCCTAGGATGCAGGCTTATTTTAAATGGATGTTGTTTGGGGTTTCTGTGTACTTGTATTCCCAGTATCCAGAAAAGGTCTGGGCACATAGTAAGGGCTTACTGAACATTTTTTGACAGAGGAGAAGAGCCAGGATTCAAACACAACTTGAAGAATTAGTAGGCAGAGGAGAGCCTAGAAACAACAAATGGCCTTCATGTCAAAGAAACAACGACAAAAACAGCCCACTCACCATCTTTGGCATTCGTGCTGTAGGTGGCCACCTCTTCCCCTAAATTATTCCAAAATTTTCTCATATTTCTCAACCCTCAAAGAACAAACACTGCCCTTTCCTTGCCTCCTCTTCTAGATGGTCACAATCCTTTGGTTACCTTTTGTAATGTTAAAAGATAGAATTTTAGAGGAAATGAGATTCTGATAGTCAACTCATTAAATCACCTTACATATTCAGTTCAATGATTATTAAGAACCTATTATACTCCAGGCACTTTGCAAAGAAGTGGAAACTATGGAGATGTTCATCAACTGGGGACTGGCTAGACACGTTTTGGTACAAGAATGTGATACAATATGAGAAGTAATGAAAGGGATGGTTTCAAAAAGACATGGAAAGACATGTATGAACTGATGCAAAGTGAGATGAACTGAACCTGGAGAATAATCCACACAGCAGCAACAACAACATTGTAAAGGTAATCAACTGTAACTTTGATCAGCAAAATGACCTGCCACAATTCCCAAGGACTCATGATAAGAGAGAAAGCTGATGGACCCAGAGTGCAGACTGAAGCACATTTTTTTCTCTTGCTTTTTTTGGGAGGGTGGGGGTTGGGAGGCACATAGCTAATGTGGAAATGTTTAGAAGACTACATATTTGTTACAGGTTTTGTTTTTCTTTTTAATTTTTGTTTGTTTTAGGAGGGCAATTAGGGTTAAGTGACTTGCCCAAGGTCACACGGCTACCTTTTGTGTTAAGTGTCTGAGGCCAAATTTGAACTCAGGTTCTCCTGACTCCAGGGCCAGTGCTCTATTCACTGCACCACCCAGCTGCCCCTAGGTTTTTTTTTTTTCTTACCTTTCCAGCGAGTGGGGGAAAGAATAGAGGAAGGGAAAGAATTTTGAAATTAAAAAAAGTCTCCATTTAAAGTAAAGCAGAGAGTAAGATGGAAGGACAAATCTCTTAACCTCTTTAGGCCTCAGTGCCCTCAATTGTAAAAAAAGAATAACGATATTTGCACCACCTCCATCACAGGACTATCATAAAGTAGTTTGTAAGATGCAAAGTGATGCAAAAGTGTGGGACGGTATTATCATGACCCCCAGCATTAGAAAGCACACCAATGCTGGCTGCATGATCAGCCACTCTTCTCATATTAAGGCAGGGCTTCTCTGTATAACTGTATTGCTAGGATGCTCTGAAAGGACTGCATGCACTGAATAAATACCTCCTTTGACAATCTTATCCCAACTGGCCTGGGAATGAATTTGTGCTTTTTCCTCTGACATTCCATTCAAAATTGTCATGAAGGAAGTTATGTTGCACTTATGTGACCTCATGAGAGGGAAGGGGGGCGGGTCTGGGCAGGTGCTCCATTAGTCTTTGTGTGTCTGTAGACAGCAGTAACAAATCAAGGAATTAGTCTAAATTGGTCAAATGTCTAGGAGAAATGGCCACTAATAAGAACTGGCCTCAGACTGGATTAGACTAGATTTTCGCTTGAGAACATGGCTTTGAGTCACCCTCTCAAGAGGTACTGTTGGCTATGAGAGTTACTTGCATCAGAGTACCTGTCCTATGACCTAGCATGCCAAAAAAGGCGGGGGAGGTCAAGATATTGGTACATCGTTTTTGATAGACTGCTCACCCCTAACATACAGTGTCTTAACATCCTCATTCACTAAGTTCTGAGGTAAAGAATAGTCTCTAGCAAGTTTAGAGAGACAGCAGAGAATCCAATGGAAATTTCTGAGACCACTGCAGCCAGTTGCTACACAGCAAGCTGGACTCAGACATTCAAACTAATGGCCCTGTTCTAGCTAAGTAGCAATTTAATTATCCAAAGGAGTCAGTGTGGTTTTAGATCTAGTCTGAAAAATGGTACCTCTCCCAGCCCAATGTCCCTGAAGGCCATATTAGGATAGTAAACTCGCCCTGACTTGGATGAAGAGTGCCATCTACTGAATCAGCTTCCCCATTTAGTGAAGGGCATTTCTTTGAATCTTACCTAGTATCAAAACCCCTAAATGCCCACAGAATGAAAGTACAATCATTCCAATAGACAAAAATCCACCAAGCCTTAATAAGGGCCTGCTGAGAAGCTGTTCATTTGACGTCACATGCCATGTTAACAAGGGTGATTGGTGATGACACTGGTTTGGTTGCTGGTGAAAAATGATTCTATTAGTACAAAGCAATACAATTAAAAAAAAAACCCTCTGGGATGATTCATGACGAGTTCCATTTAATGCAGTCATTTTGGCGAGAGCCTTTCCTATCCCTGCCAGGGTCCAGGCACTAATTAATTTTCCATTTTTAAACAGGAACAAATAGAAATGATAAGACACTTTCTGACTGAGGGAGGACAGGAATTGATAAATCTTGGAGGGGGAAGACATTTCTACAGATAATGAAAGAACACACAAAAACCGGAAGGCTCAAATTGGGTAGTTTCATTCAATAGCACCACTTAGCAAGTTTAGAAAATTCAAAACAGCAAGTAGTCAAATGGCAGAAAATTTTAGATACAGCCTCAAAGAAATCCGAGGTGCACTTACAATGGAAAAGAAAAGCTGTCAGCTAGGCCAAAACCTAGGATTCTTAATTAGAAGTACTTTAACAAGCACATCATTAGTACCTGAAACGACTGTACAAAATATAGGAGTTGGCAACTCAAAAGAAAACCAAACTAGTCTACCCCAAACAACAGTACAGAGAAAAGCAATGCTCATTTATGTAATCACTTCTAACATTTAAATGAAAAGCAGAAATCACACCGAGCTTTTCAGGTACAAGGATATCTTTCAACCCTGGTGGAAGCTTTCACTTCTCATAGAACTGAATTACTCATCGCTGACCAGTTAAATATGGAGTAAGTTCAGCTTAAAACTAGAGCCATTTCCTCAAAAATCCTGCAATAGGCCCTTGCTGGGAAGAACCACAATGATATGTCCTGCTCTCCTGCACAAAAGCACATGGAAGAGAAACACTCATGATCCATCACTTTATGTAATGGCCCTGAAAGGAGCCTTCAGATGAGGAGCTTCACCAATCTTCTGTGATGTTGTGTCTCATTGACAGAGAACTAAAAATGGACCTTTGCTTTTAAGAAAATAAACACTTTGGAGAGAAAGATTAAACCAAAAGTTGAAGTGAAATGAAGGCAGTTAAAATAGCAAACCATTTTTAAAAAGTCTTCCTAATAGACACCAAAAAGGACCCCCCCCTCCCTTTCTTCATGTGCATGTGGGCAGCTGAATTATTAGTCCTTAAATCCAGAAAAGCACCTCAGGACTCCCTGTCATCAGATCCATTCCACAGTCAATCTGCTCTTGGCTGAAGAGATGCTCCTCACTCTTCACTCCCTCTTCATCCTCATTAACCTCACCAGAAATAGTGACCTGATTGGTGACTGCCTCTCCCAGGCATGTTCCACCTCCTTCTCCATGCCCAGGTCAGCTACCCTTTCCTTCCTCTAACCCTTCCAGTTTTAGATCCATGAACCATGATTAAATGAACTCTGCCTCTTCCTGGGTCACTCTAGTCCTCTATAACCCCACTCACTTTCCCTGTAATTTTCCAGATCAAAGTATCCTCTCTTGGCCACCACTCCCTTATATGCATCCCTCCATTAGAATGTAAGCTCTTTGATGGCAGGGACTGTGCACTTAGCACAGTGCTTGGTACATAGCAAATCGTTTTTTTGTTTATTTATTCTACATTTTAATAGGACTTTTAGTAGGGAGTCAATTCTATCTCACATTTCTCATCTATCTTTCAGATTTCCATGTTGTTCATACAAATGGGACAAATCAAAACAACTCTCTTAAACTGGGCCAAATTACTTCCATGATCCCTTCCAACTTGAAAACTCTTTGAATCTATGAACTCATGGCTCCAAATCCTGAATTGAGTCAGAGAACATGCATCAGTGAACTTCACTGATTATTTCCTTAACTTCCCATCAGCTTTTAGACTTCCATAAAGAGTTGTAAATAATATTCCAGGATTATCTATTTGCTGGCACTCTTGATTTCCAAATTCTAGACAGTGAAACTATGCATTCTTTATCCCTGCCAATCTTCTTTGTTCTTTTTTCCTCCTCATTTTGTTTTTGCCCTCTCTTTCCTTCATAATTAACATCTTTCCCTATACCAGTGATACAGCAAAATAAAGGTCATTAAAATGCTCTCCCTCCTCACACACACACACACACACACACACACACACACACACACACCTACATCTATATCCCCATCGTCAAGGAAATGGCTAAACAAACTACATTAGATGAATGTAACAAAATATTTTTGCACTATAAGAACCAACAATTATGACAAATACAGAGAAAGCAACAGAAAACTCATGAACTAATGGAAAGTAAGGTAAGCAGGAAAAAGAAAACAATAAACATAAATACAATGATATAAAGTGGCAAGAACAACAGCGGCCACAAAACCGAAAATGAATGACCTCAGATTGCAGTGACCAAGTTTGATCCCAAAGAAAGATGCACTATGTATAGAGCAGAGTTGTAAACCAGAGAGCCTGGAACACTCCTGGGAATAGCCCAGACCAGGTTAAAATGGGACAGGGAAATATTTACAAAATAAATATATGAATTTTAGAACACAATGTGAATGTGGTTTTCTGAGTCAATATGAAGCTGACAGGGATCCTCATGTACCATTTAATGACCCCCATTTCTATTTGAGTTTGGCACCGCTGATGTAGAGAACAGAGTGCTAGGTTTGGAATAACGAAAACCAAAGTTCAAGTTCTTCCTCAAAAATTTACTACCTTTGTAATTCCATTATTCCTCATCTGTAAAATGAAGGAGTGGGACTAGACGGCTTTTAAGATCCTCTTAAACTACAATCGATGATCTATGTTCCTAAGATTTACGAAAATGAACCTCCCACCCTTCACTGCAGAAATGGGGGGGGGGTATGGTTGTGGAATATTGTATATAGCATCAGACTAGGCTGATGTGTTAATTAGTTTTGCTAAACTGTGTTTAAAAATTTTTGTTATGAAGAATGAAACTTTGGGAAGAGGAAAGAGCTATGTTTAGAAATAGAAGTGATATAAAAACAAAAGATGCTATTTTTTAAAAAGAATGCTCCTTCTACCTCCATAGAATTTTGTTTTGCACCCCTCAATATCACAGTTATCATGTAATATTATGAATTGGAATTATCGGTAAGTATGTCTTATTACTCTAGTTAACTCTCAGTAGGAGCCCTATCTTATCTAAACTTTGTAAAATATTGTGTCCGAATGTAGTACCTTAATAAACATTTAAGTTAGTAAAGACTTGTTGAATGATTAAATGAACTGCAAACAATACCAAAAAAGATACCTGAATTCTAAGGATCCATGCTTCTATGGATCCACTAATGCTAATCCCCACCTTGCATGCTTAGTCACTTTTATGAGTTGCTATAGCTGAAAATATTCATCTTTTCATGACCAACCCTCTGGTGAAGTGACTATGAAATATAGTAGGTTGGTCCTCAAAAACCAGAAACACAGTCCCCATCATAGCTTTGTCAACTTAGTAAAACCTTCCAGAGGATGGTTGCACTTAGTTGGTATAATCTTTCAGACACCAGGGTCATATTCACACTATGATGAGGATAAAAAAATACAGGTTGACAAAATACTCCAGAGCTTGATCTATCATTAAAATGTCACTGATATTCTATGGGTTGGTTGGATCAACAGGAAAACTACGTTTTAATGAGATTCCTTTAATCGGGACAGACCACACTGTCCTGGGGATGGGAAGGAGGCAAGACTATTTAAGGACAGCTTAAGGTATCTTTAAAATGGCAAGAGATAAACCAGGAACACTAGAAAAAAGGACAAGAGATTTTTTTTGCCTTCTGCAATTTTATTGGAGGGATTATTTAGCAAAGCCAATTTCCTTGGGCTCTGATGTGTATGTACTGAGCTGTTCTTGTGAACAAAAGGGTGGGGGTGTTGGTGGTTGGAAGAATGAGATTGTGAAGCGATTTCTTTAATCACACCAAAGAGAAAGGTTTTTCACCTCTCTGAACGATGCTGAAATGCAAAGAAAGAATTTAATAAGGAGTTCTAATTAGGGAGTCAGTTATAACTATATATGAAAAACTCGTGTTGTCCCTAGGAAATAGCAGGCTTTGCTTCTGGTGTTTCTGAGAGTCCTGCATTTGAGTTTAAGTCATATTTGACCCTACATATTTATCTGAATGCTAGATATTCCCATGACATACAAGGAGGTTAGGGTAAATGTTGCTACATTTTGGAATGTGAACATGCTCTTCTCCAACTAAGAAGACAGACCATCAAATGATCTCTCTGGGTCTCAGTGTGAAGGAACTGGACACCTTTAGCCTGGAGATTAAGGGAGGAAAAGACCTGTCTTTAAATATTTGGTGGTCTGTCAAGTAGAAGAGGTTTTAGACTTATTCTGCCTGGTGCCCCCAGAAAGCAGAACCCAGAGGAATAGGTGAAAAGAAATCTCAGAGAGACAGATTTTGGTGTGATGTAATTGTTTTTTTTAAACAATTAGAACCATACAAAAGTAAAACAGGTTGCATCCAATGCATTGAGCTTCCCATCAACTGGAAGTCTTCAAATATAACACTGGATGACCACTGGCTAGGGATGATGTAACAAGAATTCCTACTCAGATAATCTGGACCTCTGAGAAACCTTTCTATTTCTGAGAGTCTAGGATTCAGTTAAAATTTCATATACATAACTACCACTGTACAAACTTCATCCTCAGTGAAATGTCTCCCTCTCTTCATTTACCCCTAATTTTTTGAGACATCTATAAGTGTTTAAATTGTGGTTTACCCAAACTACTTAAATCTTAGCAAACACAGATATGTTTCTGGCATGTGGGGTTGCTTGGTTGGATTTTTTTGCTAACTCTTTTAGAAACAATCATTGGCATCTTTTCCCCTACAATCCCACAGACTGAAATACGAAATCTCCAGATATGGAAGACACCTGGAAGGTCATCCAGTCCAATCCCCTAAGGAGGAGATGAAACTCTTCTACAACATCCCCAAAGGGTTATCAACCTCTGCTTAAACAATTCTAGTGACAGGCAGCTCACAATCCGATGAAGAAAGACTGAACTACTGGACTTCAAGTGATAGTTCTTTCACTACCTTGACCCCAAGAACAAAATACACAGTTTAGAACAGGATTGAGGATTTAACTGCTATTTGTTAGTGATGACTAGGCTGACGTGATGGAAAGGTAAAAACAAACAAACTCTAAGTGTGTTTTAAATATCTAAAATCAGAATGACTAACAAAGAGGGAGACAGAAAGAATGTGTAGCAGTGTGGTAGATTTCAAAGAGCATCAGATGCAGAGCAAAAGGAACCTGTGTTCAAATCAGAGCTTGGCACTTGCTACCTGTGCAAGCTTGGCCAAGTCAGTTTCATTATAAAATGATAGTTGGATGAGTTGTTCTCTGAGGTCCCCTACTCTGAATCTTATGATACTATGCATTTTCAAGGAGGTAAAGTAGATGCTGTGATTAGTCAGTCAATCTAGCCTCCAGAAAGCCAAGGAAAAGCCACAGAAGCAATACTGACAAGAAAATTATGGCTCACTTAAAAAAAAATTCAAAACATCAAGAATAGAGGTTTTGAGGCCCACAAGTTTCTGGCATATAGTAATGCTTGGGTGAGAAGCACATCAACAGGCTTAAAGAAAGATCACATACAAGTTGAGGGCAGGGGAGACAACAGAGAAAAGTTCTGAAAGGATTCACTATTGTCACATAATTCATAAATGGCTCCTGGAGCCAGGGCATTGGGACTTTCCATAATTCTAACAGTCCGACTGATCAGATTTTTGTCTCTGATCTGTTCTCTTCAATTCTGCTCTCTTCTCCTTCATTATTCTTTCCCCTCTGTCTCTCACAGACACAAGAGGTTAATGACAAATGCAATACCTCAGCTTCCCTGGCCTCTTTGCTCATAATTCAGTACTGCTATCAGCAAGCCATGCATGGCCTTGATTACCACTGCAGTGCAGAGAAGCATGAGGCTCTTTTGGCCATAGGCCAAGGAGAGAATTGGTGAAAGCCAAATAGACAGCTCTGGAGGAGAAGCAAAAAGGCAAAGTCCAGCTCGAATATGACCATGATCTGCAGCACTTCAGACCTTTCTTTTACACCTGTATTTCAATTTGTTATATTTAACTATATTTTAATGACCTTATTGTCTCTCTAGAATGCAAAGTCCTTGTAAACTCAGTCAAATCTTATTTTAAAATTTTCTTTTTTATTATGAAACTGATGAACATGAATATTTCCAGCTACAGAGAACAGAAAAAAGATTGCAGATAAAAGCTGAATCTCTACTATACAGATCTTTTTCCTCGTGTATATGTTAAAGTTAACATGACAGTACCAGCAGTTACTCTGGCTTGTCAGTATCCCCTTCTGAACTCCCTTCTGCTTTCTTATGTGTATTTTTTAAAATGTTTCATTATCATTTTTTTATTTTCTTTCCTTTTTTTTTAAACATTGCTATCACTACCCCATTCTCTTTCCACATCTCTCTGACTTAACCACACTCATTCACACACAAATAAAAGCTCACCTCTGTAACAAATATATATAGTTTAGCCAAACAAATTCAGACATTGGCTGTGCCTGAAAATATATGTCTCATTTTGTATCTCTGCTCTATCATCTCTCTGCCAAGAGATGGAAAACATATTTCATATTCAGTCTTTTGGAACTGTGATTGGTCATTACATTGACCAGAATTCTTATATCTCTCAGTTTTTGACATTTTCTCTGGCTGTCCCCCATCTCTGGGATGCTGTCTTTCTTTTGCTCCAACCTCTAATGTCTCTGGCTTTCTTTAAGTTCCGAACAAGTTTCTACCTTCTACAGGAAGGCTTTCCCAACCCCTCTTAATTACAGTGCCTTACCTCTGTAAATTACGTCCTATTTGCACTGTATACAGTTTACTTTGTATATATTTGCTTGTTGTCTCCCCGTTAGCTGGCGAGCTCCTTGAGGGCAGGGACTGTCTTTTGCCTCTATTTGTATCCCTAGGGCATGAAGTTTGGCACATAGTAATCACTTAATAAATGCTCCTGATTTATTGATTCAAAATTGTTTACTTTCCAGTAAGGTAGTGAATGTCTGATTCTGCTCACTTCGTTCTGTCTCAGTCATCTCTGAATTCGTCCTTTTTGTTATTTCTTACAGGACAATAGTATTTCATTACATTTATATAGCATAACTTGTTCAGCCATTCCCTATTTCACAGATACTCACTTCCAAGACAGTTAGATGACTTGAAAGCATCATCAATGGAAAATGAGTGTGCCTGTGCAACGACTATTCTTTGCCAATCTGACGAGTGTGGAGTCGAATCTCAAGAGGAGTTTTTCCGTGCACTTCTTTTATTATTAGGGATTTCTCCACATCACTGATAACTTGCATTCCTTTAACTATTGATCTACTGGGGAATAGTTCTTCTTAAATATTTGTTATCAGTTCTCTATACCTCTTAGATATCATGTTCATCAGAGAAATTTACTGCAAAAATTATTCCCAGTAAATAGCTTCACCTTATAATTCTAACTGGATCGATTTTGTTTGTGTAAAAACTTCTTAATTTTGTGTAATAAAAATTGTCCATTTTATCTTTTGTGTTCATCTCTATCCCATTTGGTCAAAAGATCTTCTCTTATCCATAACTGTGGGAGGCATCTCCTGCCATTCTCCCCTGTTTATAATGCAACCTTTTATCAGTTAGATCATGTATTCATTTGGAATTTACTGTGATATATAGTTTGAAATGCTGGACAAAGGCTAATTTTTGTCAAATTGCTTTTCAGTTTTCTCAGCAGGTTTTGCCAAACAGCAATTCCAACTGCATATTTGAGAGAGTTAGACCTTATTCTAGTAGTGAATGTCCTTGGGTTTATTAAACACTATGTAACTATGGTGACTTACTTCTGAGACTTGTACATCTAATTGGTTCCATTGATCACATTTGGTATTTTTTAACCAGTACCAAATAATTTTGAATATTACTGCTTTGTAATGGTTTAAGATCTGATATGTCCCCTTCCTTTCTACATTTTAAAATAATTCCCTTCAGAAGAATTCTGTCCATTATTTTGTCTAGTTCTATAAAGTAACCATTATATCTTATTTATATTTTATATTTCTCCTGAGCATAGTGTACTGAAATTCAATTTAATTAAGCTTAATTCAACCCTACATTTATTAAGCACCTACTATGTGTAAAGCACTCTGTCCTATAACCTGGGAAAACATTTGGTGGGTAGGGCAGTGTTGCTTAATAAATTGGAGAAAGTTAATTCACATTATAGTGGAACTTACAGACCAGTAGAGGGATGACAAATACACAAAAACATATAATACCTAGCATTGGAGAGGTGCAAGATTAAAGGCTTATATGAGCTGAAAGTTTCTTATCATTATTCAAAGACATTACATATATTAAAGCTAAATGAATAAATTAACGAAATAGACAAAAAGATAGGTAAATACAATAATACATTTAGGGAAATGGAGGCATGAAAGATGCATATAAAGAAATCAGGATAGGGATGGCTAGGTGCGCAGTGAATAGAACACCAGCCCTGGAGTCAGGAGGACCCGAGTTCAAATCCAGCCTCAGACACTTAACACTTACTAGCCATGTGACCTTGTATAAGTCACTTAACCCTAATTACCCTGCCTTTACCCTCCAAAAAGCAAAAATATTTTTTAAAAATATTAAAAAAAAAAGGAAATCAGGATCAGAACTTGTTTTTGTATACCTCTTTAATTGAATATGTAGAGTATTGAACTGGATACTGTCTCCCATGAGAGATAACTTTTGTGGTATACATCAAATTTTTGGACTTAACTTGGGGAAAAGAAAAAAAAAACTAAGACAGAAAGTGTGTCCTAGAACATACAAGGAAGAAAGAATATATAAAAGGCCAGTCCCTCAGTGTTGAACATGAAAGTTTTTTAGCCAGCACCAAATGACTTAGAAATTAGTAGGTGGAAAGATGGTATGTGGCCAGCCACACAATGGTGATGATCCATTTTCAGTCTTTTGCAGTTAGAGGAAAAAAAAAACCAAACGCCCACTTTCCCATGTTTAAGGTCAGTCAAAAGTCAGTCCTACCCTCCCTTTTGGAGGACAGGCAGAGTGGTAGAAGGGGAAGATCTCATGTCAGTGTTAGGAAGAACAGCACTAGAAATTTAGAGAGGTAAGTATGGGACTAATCTCTGTAAGAGGCTTTAGGAAAGAAGAACTAGCAGAGAATCTTCTGAGAAAATGTAGAAAGCCCAGAGTGATAATCATCTCATAACAACAAAAACCAAGCCAAGTAATTGCTGTGAAACAGAAAGCCAATGAAAAGACATGTCAAATGGCACAGAAAGAAAGCACCAGAATTTCTAAGAATAAGTGGCTTGAATACAGTATGTCACATTTAAAATAATCATACAGCTATAATTACTAATAGGAAATGCAACTGTGCTACCTATAATTAGTTGCTGAAGACTACAAAAAAGAAAACAGAAATAAATATGGAACGTATTTTTCCTTAAGCAGCAGCAAAGGGAAACTTGTGGACTAGAGTCCTCTTTCAGGTTCTCTAATGGCTCCTGATCAAGCTTAAATTCTTGACTATGGGACTCAAGACCCTTTACAATCTGGCTCAAACTCATCTGGTTGTAAAGTCTTACTGTTTACCTTGGCAAAATTCTTTAAAAATTCAAATTGGCCTACTCTGTCTCCCTTTCTTGCCTTGTCCTCTTCCAAGTCACTATGTGCCATAGCTCAGCCCTTTATAACACATCACTTATAGCTGATCTCCTACAGAAAGGCTATCCTGAACTACATGAAAGAGGCTATAGGGTTCTAGAACATGAGGGTTAGAAGGAACCTTAGAGGTGGCTTAGTCCAGGCCAAAGGTACTACTCCCTCATATTAAGTTTATTAGAGATTTACCTGCTTTTTCTGTATTGTAATAATAATAATAATAATAATAATAATAATTCAACTCCTCTGTAAAGAACTTTTCTATTTAAAAGTGTTTTTACATCCATTATCTTTCATTTAATTTATAAATATTTAATTAAATAAAATATTAATTAAATAAATATTTAATTTATTTTAAATATTTTAAATTTGTCTTACTGCCCTTTTATTTATTTTTGTAAATAGTATTTTGTTTTCCAATTACATGTAAAAAGTTTCCAATATTCATTTTTTGCCTTTTTTTTGGAGGCCAATTGGGGTTAAGTAACTTGCCCAAGGTCACACGGCTAGTTAAGTGTTTTGAGGCTGGATTTGAACTCAGGTCCTCCTGACTCCAGGGCCAGTGCTCTGTTCACTGAGCCACTTAGCTGACCTCAACATTCATTTTTTTATAAGATTTTGAGTTTCCGATTTTTCTCCCTCTTCTCCCATCTTCTGCATCTTCTATTACTAAGATGCCTTCTGCTACTATCTTCTCCTTCACCCATGTCTTGCATCCTTATTCCTGACCAAGGCTAACCCCTCTTGGTTCAAGTGATCCCATTCCATGCCCTCTCTTTCAAGAGATTGCCCCCTTTGTCATCCCTCCCCCTTCACTTATTTTCGATCTCCCCTCTCTACAGACTCATTTCCTATCATCTACAAACATGCAGATGTCTCCCCAATCCTGAAAAATCCCTAACTGGACGCTTCCATCCTCACCATCATCCTAGATCTCTTGTGCCCTTCGTAGCTAAACTCCTTGAGAAGTCCGTCTACAACAGATGCCTCTCCTCCCTCTCCTCTCACTCTCTCCTTAACCCCTCACAACCTGCAAAGTGAAGAACGACCTACTGATGGCCACATCCAACGCCTTTTCTGCATCCTCATTCTCCCTGCCCTCTCTATGACCTCTGACACTGCTGACCACTCTCTCCTTGACACTCTCTTCTCTCTAGACTTCTGAGGCACCGCTCTTTCCTCCTTCCACTCCTGCCTCCTCATCCTGATCACACACTGTAACCACAGGTGTCCCTCAGGGTTCTCTCCTGGGCCCTCTTCTCTTCTCCCTCTATACTTTACTTGATGATCTCATCAGCTCCCAAGGATTTAATTACCATCGCTATGCTGATGGTCCTCAAATCTACCTATTCTGTCCCAATCTCCCAGCTAATCTCCAGTCTCACATCTCCAACAGCCTTTCAGACATCTCAAAATGAATACTGAGTAGACATTTTAAACTCATTATGTCCAAAATGAAACTCAAGGGGAGGCTAGGTGGTGCAGTGGATAGAGCACCAGCTCTGGAGTCAGGAGGACCTGAGTTCAAATCCAGCCTCAGACACTTAAGACACACAGAAAAATCCTAGTCCTGTGACCTTGGGCAAGTCACTTAACCCCAATTGCCCTACCTTCCCCTCTCCAAAAAGCAAACAAAAAGGGGGAGGGGGGATATTTTGTTGGTGAAAATACCATTACCCTCCCAAAGGAGAATTCCTTTGAGGTACTTTCCCGTCTTCTCATATCCTACTCCCCGAAGTATTCCAGTGACACTGGCTACTAGCTTCCTTAGCTACTTCACAAACAAGACACTCTGTTTCTTGGCTCTGGGCAATCTCTTTGGCTGTTCTCGTACCTGTGATGCTCTCCCCCACTCTGATTCTGCTCTGACCCCTCCCTGGCTTCCTTTAAGTCTTCACTAATATCCCACCTTTTAGAGGAAGCTTTTCCCAACTGCTCTTAATTCCAGTGCCCTCCCTCTGTCAATTATTGCTATTTATCAGCTAGGTGGCCCAGGGAATAGAATGCCAGGCCTAAAGTCTCAGGAAGACTCATCTTCAAATCTGGCCTTGGATACTTCCTACCTGTGTGACCCTGGGCAAGTCACTTAACCCTGTTAGCCTTAGTTTTATCATCTGTCAAATGAGTTGGAGAAGGAAATGGCAGATCATTCCAATATCTTTGCTAAGAAAACTCCAAATGGGGTCTTAAAAAGTCAGATGCAACTAAAAGGACTGAACAACAAAATTCTGTATATAGCTTGCTTTGTATATATTTGTTTTACATGTCTCCTCCATTCAGCTGTAAGCTCCTCAAGGGCTGGAACTGTCTTTGGTCTCTTTTTGTATCCCCAGTGCTTAGCACAGTGCCTGGAACTTAATAAATGTTTACTGATTATTAATCCCATGTTACAGTTGAGAAAATTAAGGTACACAGAGGTTAAATAATTCACTTATCATCATACTACTAGTGAAATGTCAGTATCTACACCTGAATGCAAGTTTTTCTGTCTCCATGTTGAGAATACCCCACATCTTGGCAGAAGGAAGACACTAAACCTTACTTGAGTCATTTCTCCTCTAAGTTCTAAATTTCCATCCCACAAACTATCTGTTTTGCTGGCAACAAGGAATAGTCCCTGAACAAAATTAAAGGGGAGACATGAAAGGAAGATTTGTGGTTTCTTTTCCCCAAATCAAAAATGTAAAACTTTGTGAAATACTTCTTTTTAAAAAAAACTGCCCTAGACCATTTACATATCAACGTTTGACTCATTTCTTTCTGAAAATTCTCATTTCATCAAGAATAAATATATTTAGCTGTATAGCAGAAGAATTCTCCTTTGGGAGGGTAATGGTATTTTCACCAACAAAATACCCCCCATTTTTTTTTTTTTGCTTTTTGGAGAGGGGAAGGTAGGGCAATTGGGGTTAAGTGACTTGCCCAAGGTCATAGGACTAGGATTTTTCTGGGTGTGTTAAGTGTCTGAGGCTGGACTTGAACTCAGGTCCTTCTGACTGCAGGGCCAGTGCTCTATTCACTGCGCCACCTAGCCACCCCTGTTTTCCCCTTTTACAAAAATTCTGAACTCAACACCAAATAAGATGAGTATCTTTACATACAAAGCAGAACAGAAAAAGAAAGTTGTATGTGAAACCAAGAATCTATTTTGTGAACAGTTTGCTTTTCTCTCTTATAAGCAGATAAGAAATTCAAAATCTTATCTCCAAAGCTGTCCTGTTTGTCTGTGTTTCTTACTGACCTTCATTTTGTTCTATGCACAAAATGCATTTATTAAGCAGCTTGCCTTGTTCTTTACCCAATCCTGAATGATGCGGATCCCCAAATAGTGCCAATATTTTCTACCTTTGTCTCTCTGGACACTTATACTCACATTAAACCTTACTCTTAAAACATCCTCAATCCACTTTGACCTACTAATTTCTCCTCTTCCTTTAAGACCGTGCAACAAGGTCTTCCATGAACAAGGCTTTCTCCCATCTACCAACTAGCATTCCTCTCTATGTGGTTTTTTTCACAGAGCCTTTTCTGTACTTCCCCATCTGTTCGCTTCATTCTCTTTTAAACTGCAGTTGTGTACATGTCTTATCTTGGGTAGATTTTTGGGTCTGTAGGTCAAGAAAACTGGAGTTAAGACTCAACCACAAGGCACTTACTAACTGTGTGACCCTAGGCCAGTCACTTAATCTTAGTCTGCCGCAATGCTCTTAATTGTAAAATGGGGGAAATAATAGCACCTACCTTCTAGAGCTGTGAAGATCAACCAAGACAGCATTTCTACATTCTTTTCACTTATCTGGTACACAACAGGTGCTTAATAAATGCTTGTTTCATTCTCTCCCCAGAAGACTCTAAGTTCCTTCAGAGAAAGGAATGTTTTTTCTTTATCTTTCTATCTCTGCAAACACAAAGCAGAGGGTCTTGAACATGGCAGATGCTGAATTGGAGCAGGTAAGTACTGCACTCCAAACTTCTAGAACAAAGGTCCACAACTCCTATTCAATCTTATAACCTAAGCCAAATGGGCAAATAACCAATAGTCTTTGCTGTTTTAGAAAATGAACAGCGATTGCTATTAATCAAACATTAAAATCCCCTGAACTTTACCATGGAAAACAAGATTTGGTATAGAGAGTCTCTCTTTTGTACCACAGAGGTGCAACTGTGAAAAAAACCCACCAAAGACACACCCTCCCGCCCCTTATGTGGAGCTTGAAAACAGCCACCTAAGAAGAAAGTGCTACTGTTTAGCACTCATTTGCCTGGTCCCTGGGCTGAGGGACCTTCTTTGTCACTGCAGATAGCAAACAAGAACCAATATGCTCAAGTTCCAGAGAGATAGATTTTAGTTTCAATACTAGGAAGAACTTACTAACAACCAGATCTGCCTAGCAATGGAAAAGGTGAAGAATTCAACAAACACTTAGTAGGTACCAACTGTATGCACAGTTAGGTAGCATGTGAAAAGCTAAGTTAAAAGAAAAAGGCATAACTCCCACCTTCAAAGAGTCTAGGAAGAGACTAACACAAAGCACAGGCACATCTAGGCTTTCATTTTCTTGTATGTAGTAGGTATATAATAAATGTTTACTGAGTTAAATACACAAAACTTTTAAGTCTATTATAGCTACAAAGCAAATTATTGTGAAGCCTGAACTTCATGAGAAGAAGCATGGCACAGTAGATAGCTAGCCTCAGTGCCAGGAAAACTTGGGTACAAGTTCTACCACTGAATGAACCACATACTGGTGATATGACTCTGGACAAATCTCTTGACCTCTCAGTGCTTCAAGTCACTCTGAAGAGCAGGGTGCTGATGTTTCCTCACCCAGCATTCCCTTGACCAATGAAATCATAGGTCCAGCTCCTATTCCAAACCAAGCCCTGATGCCAAAGGTCATCATTACCCAGAATGTTCAGGGGCAAGTTTCCTACAGAAGAAAAGGAGGTTGGAATAGATGACATTTGAGGTTCTTTCCAATGCTAAGGCTATGTCTAAACAGGGGAGGTACAAATAAAAAGAGTAACATCTTCATCAACTGCACATAAATCTTTGCACTGTGTCCCTTTTACAATGCATTCTAATTCTGCAGCCAAGGAAGACAGCAGCCAGCAGGCTTCCTCCCTCATCGCTATAGCTTGGCATTTAAAATGCTACATCATCCTGAAGCACATCATCTGGTTCACGTCTGTTTCTTTTGGTTTGGTGAGATCAATCAAAAGCTGAACTGACAAATGTCCCAGAGCCCACTCCTAAAGACCCTGGGATTTTTCTTCAATTCAATGAACATCCACTAAACAATTACTGCATGTAGAATGCTGTGCTAAGCACTGAAGGGGATTAAAAAAAAGTTTAGATAAGACACTGACCCTAACCTCATTATTTCAAAATGACAGTCATCAAGAGATCCTCTGATCTTTTTGATTCTCTTTCTTTCAAGAAATTCTCAATGGGTTGTTAGCAGATAAGGTTGAAGCCACAGATGTGACTAAGGAAATCTACTGAGAGAATCTTTCAACTCAAAATGCCCCAAACTCAACTTCCTGTCATTCCTCCTGAAGGATTCCTCCTTTGGGTCTCACAATTGCTGCTGGGAATACCAGTCTGATCTTCCATATCCAAAACCTCCATGTTCTCTTTATCTCTTCACTCCAGCTCATTTTTCTTTTTCAGCCAGTTACCAAGTCTTATTGATTCCATCTCCAAGATATTTCTGAGAGACGTTCATTTCCCTATCTTGGAATTTTTTTTTTCAATTTTTGTGTGTCATTGTCCCCTTTAGGAGTCTAATGAAGTTCATGGACCCCTACTCTGAATGTTTCTAAATACATAAAATAATATATATTATTATAAAGGAAACCAATTATATTGAAATTATTTTTAGGGAGGCTAGGTGGCGCAGTGAGTAGAGCGTCGGCTCTGGAGTCAGAAGGACCTGAGTTTGGATCTGGCCTCAGTCATTTAACAACACACAAACAAAAACCTAGCCATGTGACCTTGGGCAAGTTACTTAACCCCAGTTGCCCTCCAAAAAAAAAATTATTTTTAAAACTTTTTTTTTATTAAGTTAACAAAGCCCAGGCTAAGAATCCTTACTTTATGGTACAAGCCCTCTGGACACAGCTGAACTATTATAGAAGTATCCTAATAGGTTTTCCCACTTCAGCTATCTCCCCATTCCACTGTAGTTATATAGCTTCCACACTAATTTTCTTATGCATCAATTTGGTTATTTCACTTCCTTTGCAGCAAGGGATGGTGAAAAGACCAATGAATTTTACATTAAGAAACCAAAGTTCTACTCCTGGATTTAACATTTATTACCTATAAGGCCCAGAAGCCTCAGTTTCCTTATTTGTAAAAAGGGGATAATATTAATATTTACCTACCTATATCATGAACAGTTTGCTTTTATCGTGGGGAAAGTGTTTTACAAAATTTAAAGTACCACAGAAACCTGCGCTAAGTTCAATTTGTTACAGGTCTTCTGGCTCCCTATTGCCTCTTAAATAAAGTTCAGATTTCTTTGCCTGGCATAAAAGGCTCTTCACAATCAATTGTTCATCATCTAACTTTATGATGTGGCTAGCCCAGGTGACTCAGACATGGTTTAAACTTTCCCGACTTCATTGCTTTGTTCAGTGTAGTCTATTTTGAATGCTTCCCTCTTTCTCTTAAATTGCTGAATTCTTATCCATCTATCCATAAGATCCAACTCAAATACTAGCTCTTCTATGAAGTCTTCTAAGATCTTCCTACCAGTCAGTATCAACCTTTCCCTGGATTTTACTTGGACTATCATAGTAGCTTCCTAATAGGTCTTCCCACTTCTACTCTCTCGACCCCTTTCTCCCTCTTTCTGTCTTTCCTTACTTCCTTCCACCTCCCAAGCCCCCTCTCATAGGCACAAGTCACTTAACCTGGAAGTGCTCTAGTCAACTCTTAGAGATGATGAGTTACAGAGAACATTCTACTTGTATTAATAAAAGGGAGACTCCTTATGTAGGAGATCTCTTTACCAATGAAAATACAGGTCTGGTCCCTATCTCTGCCACCCTATTACATTCTCCTCCTGAGGGAATAATGAATGAAGCATTGTCTGCTATGTGCAAAGCACTGTGTTTAGTTCTGGGAATCCAAATAGAAAAACAAACAATCTAGCTCTCAAGGAGGGAGAACTCATATAAGGCGCATTTCAATTGTAAGTCAGATGAAAAAGTCCCAGGGTGCACAGGGTACCCTGAGCAAAAGGCAAAGCAGATGGTCATGATGCTTTTTTAATGTCACTGATAAAATGATTTCAGTTTTTGATGTTGAACCATTTGACTTTGGTGGCAAGCACTTTCCTTTCTGGGTGTTCAGTAACTATGACCACCTGTGGGAGGGGTTGCCAGACTACAACCTCTCCATGGGTTGCTTCCATCACAGCACTGGAATGAATACTACTCCTAAGATTCTTGGGTTCAGGATCCTAGGCTATTCCAATCAGGATCTGAGAGGAGATGGTGGTCAAGGTGGTGGCAGTGATGATGATGATGGTATCACTTTCTTGGCACACACTGCCTCGACTTCCCCAGGGAACCTTGCTGCTTCGGTTTGGGTGGCTTTGCCTACACTATAGGCGGCAGTTGGTTGGCCAGTGCTAAGGATAGCTGGTCCTTTCTTCAAAGGATTTGCTTCCTGGATGACAGCCATAAGGGCTGGGCTAGAAGTAGCACCAGTGGTCTGGGACTCCTCTGTTTATCTGGCATCTGGTTAGGAACTGCTGCTGGTGGTAATGAGGAAATGGGCCTTTTCTCCCCAATGATTTCTCTTCTCAATAATGGCTGTGGGCTGCAAACAGGTCTGGTGGTTTGGGGGCAGGCGGCAATGCTATTCCCAAGGCTCTTTGTTGGCTTTAGGGTCCTGGGCTTTCTCCATCAGGATCTGAGGGGGTCACAGGAGGGATGGAAGCAGTTTAACTTGCCTAGCAGATGGTGCCTCCTCTTTCTCCCTCAGGGTGCACTGCTGAGCAGTGAGACTTGTCCCTGTCTCTGCCCATTCGGAAGATGGAAAGCCACCTTGCATGTGTTCAGAACTTCAGTCCTTCCTTCCCTTATGCTATAAGGGAACAAGCAATTCAAACCCCCACCGCCTGGTCATCAAATTCTCGTGTGCTTTTAAAGCCCAGTGACTTAGGCTGTAGGCTTAACGTGCTGAGTATCATCGCCAATGGAAGTGTATTAAAGGTCAGCACATGACAGAATCTGGGGCTGTGAAAGGGGTATCTAAATCAAAGCAAAAAGGGCTAAGCACAGTGCCTGACCCCAGCAAGTGCTTTAAATGTTTCTTCCCTTCTCTTAGAGTTAGCTGAAAGGTACCTCAAAGGCCAGAGAGTTCAACCCACCCCCTCCCACAATACAGTCAACAACTAGACATCTTTCCTTTGCTTGAAGGCCTCCAGTGGAAGGAAACCCATTTCTTTTTGAGGCAGTCCAGTATAATTCTGGATAGCTCTAATCTGTTGGCAAGTTCTTCTGTACATTAAATTTTCCTCAGAAATTTAGAGCCTCTTTTAGATGACTTCTAGTCTGACTCTCTCACAGTCTGGATCTGAATCCATGTGCCCCAACTCTAAGCACTTGATCTTCCCACTACACCATGGGACTTCTTCCATCCTCTGCTCCTAGTTTCACTTGCTGGGGTCAGTGACCTTACACCATATACTCATTTCATATCCTGTGACAAATAAAAAATTACGACCATAGATCAGAAGGTAACAATAATAAATGGCATTTACAGCATGATTTACAAACTGAATTTCATTTGATCATCACAAAAACCCTGTAAATTGGTACTGTTATCTTTATATTATGGATGAGGAAACAGACTCAGAGAGATTAGCTGATCAGCCCAGTGCAGAACTAAGACTCTAATCCAGGTTTTCTGACTTCAAATACTTTTAACAGTGTCTTATGACCAATAGATTTCAAGTCCCTATGAGTCCTGAGAAGAAAATGTGTTCTTTGTTCATTACCAAAAAGATACAGGTTGTTTCCATCATACCCACTAAGAAATTACTGAAGTTTAATAGTCACTCTCCTGGCATCCAAAAATATTCACTGAACTAAGCTGAATGAGAGGAAAGCCAGGAATGCTGGAAGGGACCTTACAGATCACCTAACAGGATCTCCCATTCAGTGCAGGAATCTCCTCTTCAATGTCTCAGAAAAATCAGTCGTCAGTCCTTTGTTTACACACTGCCATGGAAGGGATATTCATTACAGAACATTTCCCTCATTGAACCTCATACTGTGAGAAAAGACATGGAATCAGGTAACAGACGTCAAGTTTTGAGCTTCTTAGGAGAAAAGGGCACTTGCATCTCAAATGTTAAGCCATCTTAAGAACACACTAAGTTGTAGAGGATAATAAAAATACAGTGTCAAAGGCATCCAGTTAAAGAGAATTAATCAGGAGAGGAAATGGAAGAGATACGATCTTAAGACCATCAGTATAAACAACCATCCTGGCATGCCAACTAATTTTAAGCTCACGTTAGGAATATTCACTGACATTTACAATATTTTTTTTAAAAAAGAACTCAAGTGGGCAGCCAGGTGGTGCAGTGAATAGAGCACTGGTCTTGGAGTCAAGAGGACCTCAGTTCAAATCCAGCCTCAGACACTTGACACTTACTAGTTGTGTGACCTTGGGCAAGTCACTTAACCCCAACTGCCTTGCCTTACCCTCTCCAAAAAAAAAAGGAATTTGGGGCTGTGTAATTTCAAAATTAGCATTACATTATCAATAACAATAACCATACAAATACAGATGAAGGCTGGTCATTTAAAGTGTCTTATACACCTTAAGAAGAAAAAAAGCCTTTCCCTTAATGTACTGATCATCATTTTGAAATTTACAAATGAAATTAAATAATGCTTCAATAGTTCAAGGATGGTGATTTCCATCAGTGTGGAGGCTCCCTCCACCGAGGCATATTGAGAACCCCTCTATACCTTAGTTGATGTTCTTCATGAGTTGTTTTGACTGAAAAAATTGATCATCAGGCTGCAAGTTCTTTGGTGGGGAGCACAGCCTGCAGTGGCATATTACTTTACAATCTACAAAATATTCCCCCTACCACAATGTGAATCATCATTCTAAGAAATGAGGAAACAGAGGATCAGAAAGGTTAAGTGCCTTGTCTAAGTGTAGAAGGCTAGTGAGCAACCAACTGGAACCGTGGCCTTCCGTCACCTAATCCAGTCCTCTTTCCACTCAAACTGACAAATCAGACCTTGTCCCCTGAACCATATTCAAGTTTTATTTTTCCAGTCATCATTCTCTATTACTATAAACACAAAGAAATAGTTACATCCTAGATAAAAACAATCTACTATCAGCATTCCAAAGCCAAAAGGTGTCTCCATCCTACATCATTACTTTAATTATGTCGATGTTTTAATCATAGTATGTAACAGAAGGGATTAATGGCAGTCTTTTTAAGACTGGAAGAGTACTTCAGGCATTACCATTTTCCTCTGATCTTGATCACTGTTCATGTCTGTACTTTGGGGTGTGATACTGGCTCTTACCATTATGATGAGCAAAATCTGGAGAGATGTTCAGGGAAACATTCCCTTGATGTGCTCTTTGAAAGCTCTCCATTGATTTTATGCTGCTTCTTTCCACCAATAGAAAACAAATTGGAAAACACTGTGCCAAGTACAGAAAAATCAGACACAAGCAATTTTGCTGAAGAATCATAACTAGATGCTCCAGAGGAAAATTAAACAGATGGACTTTGTATAAATAAAAAGAAAAGGGAAGAAAGGCAAGGAGACGAGGGAGACAAAAAGAATGAACAAAGCTTTGGAGTTCAGCAGTACAATGCAAAGTGGCTCAGTCAAGCAAGAATTCACCTCTACTGTTCAATTTTAACTCTCCGACTGCATTTAGGTTTATCCATAAGTAACAGGGAAAGAACTTTCACAAAGTAAACAAGGCCCTGCAACTAGAAGTCAACTGGAAGAAAGTTTTAACTTCAGATCTCTCTTTAAAATTGAATTTTGAAAATTGCCAAGAGACCTTCATTTTTTCTAGGGAAGCATCTATTTCGTTGTGCATTCGTGCTTCTTTCTAGATCAGCCTTTAAAACTGTTAAATGAATTAAATAAGAAAAAGACCTGTAAGACCTACCCTACCATACAATGCATTTTAATATTCTCCTTTCAAATTCACTACCCGTATACCACAAGAATATCATTTGATATTTCATAATCAATTGCTTTATTCAACTACTCAGCTAGTCTCTTCTCCAGAAATCTGCCAACAGCATGCTTAATCTTCTTAGAATGTTAATAACATTTCTCACATTACCCATCCATTGGTATTATTAGAGATACATCAGAGTGATACTTTACTACAAAGCAAAGACAGAAAACAAGATTATGGAAAACAAAAAAATACTAATAGAACCAAATCATGGAGCCTTTAGCCTGAAGGTATACAGCCATATTTTCTTATCTCAGTATTCAAAGGGCCCCAAAGCACTCCTACATGCAGAAATAATGCAAGCTGCCCTCATGAACCACATTCACTTTTACAAATGATTCAGGGTTAACCTATTCATTTCTAATGATTTCTTTTTAATCTCATAATTTTTCTTCTATTTCCATTTCCACTAGAATTTACTACTTCAAAGGGAACTAGATGGAAATAGAAGGAAAAAAATCTTGTTTTCCTCTGAATACTGGTCGTCTTACTTCAGTTTAGTCTACAGGCTACTCTAGGAACTTTGATTTCTCAGTAAATGCATGACAATTCAGAAATTTTACTCTCAATTTTATGTATCAGAAATAATGGAAATAACATGGACATTATCTAATTCTCGTTTTCCTAATATCTGTCATCTCACTTGCTATTTCCCCAATTCCCTTCATTCTATCATTCAGGACCTGAATCCTCAGGCTTTTCAACTGCATTACTCTTATGCCCATTTATACCTCTCTGCTCCTGACCCCCACAACCCTCCTAGTATTCTAACATCATGGTGCTGAGTTCCAGAAGCTCTCCTTCTGGCTACCTTTACTTCCCCAGGTGTTGTCTATCCGCCAAACACAGGTTTACCCCCACCATCTGTTCCTTTTTCATTCCATTCCTGATCTATCATGGGCATCCAAAGAACGCCAGATTTCATACTGACTTCTAGAATAAACTTACACATTCTTTCCTTATTCCTCTTTTCCTCTTGTTATTATTCTTCTCTTATCAGCTCCCATACACACAACCTTCCTGGCTCTTCTCCATATTTAACTCTCTCCTGAAATCTCTTGCTCTTCCTTTACCATATGATCTCACAAATTTTCTTTAAAAGCCAGCACTGACATTATCATAGGGCTAACAGATGTTCCCAATTTTGCAGAGACATTCTGGTCATTCTGTCTGGCTCTACTCAGCAAATGGGTTGGGTCTGGGAAAAACAGGCAGAGGAAGGAAGCTGCCCTTTTCTCCTCAGACCACTGTTGGTCACATTTCCACCTGCTACCCCCACCCCATGAATCAGAATGAGTTTACTCAATACAGTTGCTCTAAACTTTGCTAATTATTATCATATACTTAGAGATAGAGGTTTTAAGATATAACATGAAAATTTTGTATATTTACATATTTATGCAAAATAAACTAAGACATGTCTACAGATTTCAGGGGGGAGGGGCAGGAATCTGGTTGCTGTATATTATCAGACACCAATTCCCTAACCTTTTTTTTTTTGTAATCACTCTGCCTTGTCCCTCCCAAACACCATATATACTATTTTATCATATTGATAGCTTTCCCTTTTTGTTTCTTCCTCTCTGCAATCAAACATATGCCAAGGAAAGAGACCAAATATCAGTTAATATTACAGATGAAGAGAATAATTAACCACTTAATAATTTAGGGTTCTGTTTAGATTCCTTATGTCAAGAGCATTTGTTAGACTTGTCTTATTAAAATCAGTCTTCATGACATGATAAAATATTTACATTCATATAAATGTTTACACTTCACATATAGTGTATTTTGCAACAGACTTAAGCTCATTCCATATGTTCATGTACTTACTTCTTCTACCTAAGATAGCAAATGAACACCTTTTATGGTACACATGTGAAAAGAGCTCTTGGTAAGCTGGATTTTTCTCTTCTGCCTGGAGTTCCTGGTTATATGGCTATTTCACAACAGAGCCCAGCCACACTTACTTCTTTTCCCAGATCAAGTCATTCTCCAGAGTGCTCTACCTCCTCAGCCTTGACCTCTGAAGGGTGTCTTCCCCTCCACCTTCTACCCCTTCACCAGCTTCCTAGCTTCCCTTTATGTGCTAAATCCTTTCTTTTAATTTTGTTCTGCTGGATCCAAGGTTTCTCTGAGAAACTACTAGAAATTCCTTGGGATCACTGATTATCTTGATTTATGTTTAATTACTCTCTACTACATACCCTAATGGCATTCTCCAAGCTATCAGAGAGGGGCAAGGATAAGGGACCAGAAGGTCTATATGCTGTGATGAGCTCAATTTACCCTTAAGGCCATTTGTGCTCCAAGTATTTCTCAACCTCAAAGACTACTGGTAGAAGTGGGGTGAATTAAACACTCCTTGATAACAGCTTTATTATTAGCTAGATGGTGATGGGAGGCTTTCCTCCTCTCAGACCTCTGGGGACTGTATTGCAAGTACTCTCCTGGGTCTAAATCAGGGGAGGATATAACGTATCTTTCCTTATTTACAAGTCAACCAAGAAAAAAATTTCCATGAAACCCTTCAAGTTTTATTTTAGAGTCATGGGCAGAGGTCTTTGAAACTAAGAAACTGTACATTGCAAAATCTTTCTCAAATGCAATAAATATTCAAAGAGCTCACAGTGTCATGGGACTAAATTTAACCACAATTCAGTTTGCTCTTGGACATCTCAAGATGGCACAGGGGACCGTGGTGGGGGAATATCATGAAAAAAGCTAGGTCTTTCTTCTACTAGACAAAATCTGAGAAGAGTCTAGTACCTTATGTAGTCTGGAGAGTACCCCAAAATTTAAGCCACTAATTTCCAATAGAGTCTGAAGGAAAATCCCCAAATGATAATCTGTATAGTCTGTTACACATGGCTTTCCTGTTTTAGGTTCACCTCCTGCTTCTGCCAGAAAATGAAACTTTTGGCATTTGTCTGGGAGCTCATATGTCTTGAAAAGCTGCAAAGGTGAAACATAAAACTTTCCCTGTGCAATTCTCTTATTTGATCTTTTGTCTCATATGTTCCCCTTAGGGATGTATGAGAAATACTTCTCTGAATAATTCATAAGTACCTAGGGAGAAACTCACTTATCCTTTTGAATAAAAAGGTTGGGTACAAGAAGCTGATTATAGCTGTTCTGAATGCTCTAAGTGATAGGAGCAATATCTTAAAGGACTTCATAAAAATTCCCCTTATGATAGTAAGACAAAAATTCATAGTCACCTAATATTTTTAATCAAACAGACCACAGGTGGTAGTATTCTGCAAAACTACTTATAAAGCAGGAGAGATATGTAAAGGTAGGTTTAAAAGATGAGAAAGATGTTATCATACAAATTTTGATTTTAAGAAATCCTTGTTTGGCCTAAGTTTTCCCATTTTAAAAATGGAAGAGAACACTGATCACTTTAAAGTACAGTAAGAATTAATAAAATAATGTAAGCTATAAAGTTTCGTAAGTTCCTCTGGTGAAAGTATGTATTATATCTTATACATAGAATCATAAGGTGTTAGAGACAGCAGGGATCTTAAAGGTCATCAAGCTCAATCTTTTCCTTTTGAGACAAGAAAACTAAGGACCAAACAAATGAAGACAATTATCTAAAATCACTGATGTGCTACATACACATAGTCAAAGGAGAGCAGGATTTGAACTCAGAGGAAACGGGTTCAGATTCAGTTCTGCCACTTACTACCTATGTGGTCCTAAGCAAGTTATTTAACTCTTTGGGCTTCCATTTCTTCATCTGTAAAATCAAGGGGGCTAGATTAGAAAATCTCTCAGATTCCTTTAAATTCTCAATTTATGATGCTGCAATAAATGTCACAGCAAGGACTCAAAACCTGTCTCCTGATTACCAAACTAATGTTCTTTCTGCCATCCCAGAGCCTTCTGATGGATTATCAGAGCACAAAAACAGCTAGCAGGAGCTAGTAGGGATGATAAGTGCAAAGCTCCAGAGAGCTGGTGATGTCAAAGGCACCTAAGTAATACTATGGAACTTCTTTTCCTTATATTGGAAAAAGTCGGAGATGTTGGAAGAGAAATATAGGTTTTGAACTCTGGCATGTACATTAAGTGAAAGAATAATATATTTTCACAAAATGGCATACCTGTGTGTGTAAATATGTATAATATATACGTGTGTATATAATATATACATATGTTTATATATATTATACACACACACACACACACACACACACACACACACACACCTTTTAAAAAAATTTACTCTACTTTTGGCCATATCAGCAATTCTTATTAATTGGCTGACTAGGCTCAGTTGCAGAATTTCATTTAAAAAGTGTTTAGCACATAGGAGGCATTCAGTAAATTATTTTAACTGGCTAGCTAGTAAAGACCATTACTTACATTTATATAAAGCTTCAGGGTTTTCAAAGTACTTTTCTCCCAAAAACCCTTTGAGGCAGGTAGTAGTTTATTAATTCCCCATTCTATAGTTGAAAAAACTAAAGGTGAGAGAGGTCAAGTGCCTTTTCCAAGGAAACCACAGAGGCAAATCAATCTACCTCCCTGCCTGGTAGCTTTCATTATGTAAATATATGTTTACATAATTACATAATTACAAAATTATGGCATATGTTCTGAACATGATAGAATGGTGGATAAACCTCCATAGAACCAGGTTCCCAAATAACTACTGAGGTTTCAGAGAGGAAGAAAATGGAACCAGTGAAACTATCCTTGACCTATGGCTCAAATTCCCAGAAGAGGATAGTCTAAGTGAAATAACAAATGTGTCATTGGCAACAAAGTGATGAACAATGTAGAAACTGGCTTCTCTCTAGATTGCCTACTTACCTTTAACCCTGGTAAGTCTCAGGTAGCAAAAAGTCCATGTTAGATCCTGATAACCCACAGTCCCACCTCCCCAGTGAAGAGGGAGAAGTAATTATACCATGAATGGAATTGTTCATCTCTTTTCCGGGGTAATCTCTTAACTGTCAAAGATTCAAGAAACTGAATGCCAGGAGACAAGATGGCTGCCTTGGTCTGCTTACGATGTGGACCTGAATGCCCAGGAAATTCTTCAGAAGATCCACCACATGGCAACAGAAGGGCTACAAATTCCTCGAGGGAAAGCAATACCACAGAAATTTTGAGAACAAGCACTTCTTTATCTTTCTAACCTACAGTTGTTAAAGGTTCAGACTCATGTGCATCTGACCACACGGTGGCTTCTGACAGTCTATACCCAAGCTGCTCTCAAACGGGCATCATTTACTTTTGGGCTGGCATTTCTTTGAATGGGAGGAAAGGACCCAAAGTTCATGGCATCTTCATTAGCTGGAACCTGCTCTTTTAAAATAAAGGAAAATTCAAAGGATATAAACTCCCAACTGCTTCAAAGATGAACACCAACTCAACAGTGGAGAGACTCACCAATCTCTGCATACTCTTCACATGAGTGGGACTGATGGATAAGGCTTCTTCATACCAACGTCTGGCTTCATCAATGTTCCCTCGGAGTTCAGAGACTTGGCCTCGCATGAAGAGGACATTGTGAGACATTGGAAAGAGGTTAGCTGCTTCCTGGGTACAGGCTGTTGCTTCTGCGGGCTTGCCAATTCCAATGTAGACTTCAGCTGTGAGAAGAAGAGCAGAAGGGAGGATTGCACTTGCCTGGGACACATCAATACAGCTATTCTTTCCCACAGCTGTTACACTGGTTGGTTAGGTTTTGATTTCCCACTAGGTGAACCAGGCAGCTTCGTATTGGAAGGGACCCATCTGGAAAAGGAACAACAGAACAAGCAGTGCCCGAATTCAACCAATCCCCTCAAAGGTAGCACCTGTATGTTGGTGTTTATTTATTCTACCTATTAATTCAGTTACTAAAATCACATCTGTTGCAGACATTTCTAGAGATTAAAAGGTGTTTCCCTATGAAGGTCAAGGAAATTAATACTGTTCAGGTCTCTACCACTCTGCCTCTTGGCACTGTCATCAGAGATAGGATCCGGGCTTGTGCATCACTGGGCTGTGCCTCTGTCAAATTCCTTATGGCAAAGTAAATGCAAAGGGCCCAATCATGGCAGGAATTCAAGTGAATCAAACTCAATTCAAATTAAACAAATATTTACTTGGCCCCTACTATGTCCAAGGAACTTGGATGACCTAACCCTCAGGCCTACATCATGACTCTGAAGCGAAGAAGCACCAGTAGCAAACTTTTTTCTTCCATCATTACACACTCCTCTCCTCTTCATAGGACATTCTCTCATACTTTACTGACAAAAGTGCAGCCCTGCGCCACGAGTTCCCTCACTCCCTACTTTGTACCTCAAACCTTCTGACATCACCCCATCTCACATGGAGGCAGCCCTTCCCACCGACACTCATCTCTCTTGTCACCTTGACCCCATCCCTTCCTTTTTCTGCCAGACTGCTGCCTCTAGGTATTCCCCCAACTTCATCAATCTCTTCCTCTCTACTGACTCTTCCCCTACTTCCTACAAAAGTGCCCGCGTCTCCCCAAGAATTAATCCTCCACCTAACACACAAAATTATCCTTTCCATTCCCTCAAGCCAATAGTCTATTGTTATTGGAACACTTTCCCTTCTTCTCTCCCACCCAGCAATGGGTAGGGCTCTACCAAAAAAAAAAAAAAGAAAAAAACAACACCAAATATGCCTCCTGGGCCTGATTAGCCTCAGCTTTCCAGAGGCAGCTTCCTGGTCCTCTAGGAGCAGCCTGGATGTTCCAGCCACAGGCTCTCAAACTCTGTAGGCCTAAGACCCCTTGAGCTGCTACACCAAAATGATCTTCTAACCAGATGCATTTCCAGATGTGGAATATGGGGCTCACTTCCAGAGAAGCTAAGGGCCACTACATCTTTGTTGTATATATTTGAGGAAAATAAACCTCCTTTATTCAATGTTCAGTGACTTAAGAATGTGTCATTTTGCCCCAACACTGAACCTGAACTAAGTGGTTGCCAGAGGGTGTTAGAGTCACACCTCCAACACTCATCTACTTCCTCCCTCACTTTTTCTTCTTCTTTCCTTGCAGATTTGCTCATGTCACTCCCCTACTCAACAAACTCCAGTTTCACAGGTTTCCTATTGCCTTGAGGATAAACTTGAACCTCCCATGTGTGGTTCCTGAAAGTTCTTCACAACCTGACTCAGTTCACCTTTTCGCCTCAATGGATATCACTCTCCCATGACACTCTGCAGTCCAGCTACCAAACCAGCTTCTCTGTTCCTCCAATACAAAACTCCATCTTCCATCATTGTGCCTTTGCACTGTTTGTCCCACATTCCCAGAGTCTAGTCTCTCCTTACCTCTGCCTCAGAGTCCTTCCCTTCCTTCAATATGAAACTCAAATAACATCTTCTTTGTGAAGCTTTCTAAATGCCCCCAGCTCCTACTGCTCTCATCTGTAAACCTAAATCACCTTGTGTTTAAGTATGCTATACCTACATTCCTATCTAATATATCCACATATACATGTGTATTTGTAAACTTCAAAATTATGCTGTATATATGTTTATATGTATTTGTTTTATATGTACTCACTCTCCTTGATTAGAATTTAAATTTTTTGTGAGTGGGAATTGTTTCATAGTAGGCACTCTCTCCTTGATTTACTGATTTAATACTCTTCTCTCTCTCTCTCTCTCTCTCTCTCTCTCTCTCTCTCTCTCTCTCTCTCTCCCTCCCTCCCTCCCTCCTAAAAGTTATGTGCAGTGAATAAGAGTAACGGACCTGGGAAGACCTGTGTTCAAATCTGACCTTGGACATTTTACTAGTAGTCTGAGCCTGGGCAAGTCACTTAACTTGTGTCTCAGTTCCCTCACCTACAAAACAGGAATAATAACAGCACCTCAGGGTTGTTGGGAGGATAAAATGAGACCACATTTATAAGTGACTCTGCGTAGCTTAAAGCTATGTGAATGCAAGCTATTGTTGATGATTATTATCACAAGCAGGTATCTCTCTACACTTATTGCCTTCATTTCTCAACCTCCTGAATCTGGCTTCGCAGCCCATCACTCAGTCAAGCCCGCTCTCTTCAAACTTACAACAATCCCTTAAATCACCCACGTAGGTGATCTTGTCTAAGTCCTAGTCCTTCCAGACCTAGCTGCTTTGACATTTCTGATGACCCTCTCCTTCTGGACACCATCTTCTCTGGGTTTTCACAACACTGATCTCACCTGGTTTTCCTATTCCCTGGTCTGGCCACTCATTCTCTCTCTTTTGCTGGCTCAACAACATCCATATCATGCACCCTGACTAGGGTGCTCCTCAAGGCTCTTTCCTGGGTCCTCTTCTTTCCCGTCTCTATACTTTTTCTCTCGATGACCTCATCAGCTTTCAGGGGTCTAATTATGATCTCTACACAGATGAACAGGTCTATGTTTCCAACCCAAGTGTCTGCCTTAAACTTATGTATCACTAATTGCCTAGTGGACTTTTCAGACTGTATATCACAGGGGCAGCTAGGTGGCGCAGTGGCCCTGGAGTCAGGAGGACCTGAGTTCAAATTCAGCCTCAGACACTTAACACAAAAACTAGCTATGAGACCTTGGATAAGTCACTTAACCTCAATTGCCCTCCAAAAAGCAAAAACAAAAACAAAAAACCCAAAAACCAGACTGTACATCACAGAGACACCTTAAACTCAACATGTTCAAAACAGAGCTTATTCTCTTTTCCCCAAACCTATCCTTCTTCTGAACTTGACTATTTCTGTGGGGATTGCCACCATCTTTTCCAGGCTTCCAGCTTCACAACCGTAGCATTTCCCTCAAGTTCTGTTTCACCCCACATAACTAATTAGTTGCAAAATCTTGCCACAAAAACTTGCACAAAAATCTCTTTCTTCAGTCCCCTCCTCAGTAGCCACAAAACCACCAACTTAGTTCAAAGACCCTCTTTACTTCTCATAGGAACAACGGCAATGACCACCTAATAGTCCTGCCTCATGTGTCTTCCCACTCTACTGCATCCTCTCCAAGTTCATCCTTAAGCACAGCTTCTACCATGTCACTCTGGTCCTCAATAAACACTAGTCACTCCCCTCAGCTTCCCACTAATGGCCTGGCCAGAGTATTTGGTCCTTCCATAGGAGCTGTCCTAAGAAGTAGAACTCAGGTACCTCTTGTTGCAGTCGTGGTGACTACAAGTAAGCCACAGTATAGAACTGCTGCCATATAAATCTTACATTTGGTGCAGAATAACCCCTGACTTCCCTGTCAAGAAGTGGGGGATGTAGCTGACGATCATAAGTGACCTGGCCCTGGAGAATGGGGCGCTAGGCCACAGAGACCATTCTACTAGAAACCACTGGAGGATAGTCCACAGCAATGGAAAAATGTGAGAGTTCTCTGGATATCTTCCCTTAGAAATTTAATGAAATGCTTATTTTAAATATTGTTGGTAGCCGTCCTAAAATTATTACATGTTTTCATCTTCAACAAACAACAAATCTGTGAATGACAAGATCTAAAATACATAGAGCACTTTAATGTTTGTAAAAATATTTCGTATACTTATTATCTCAAATGAACTTAAATGTTTTTCTTATCATTATGAACTTTATACATATAACCACGAATATTTCCTTATGGAGAGAGATCACTGCATATGCCACTCTAATATGTACAGCTCAATTAAAATAGACTATATTTTAAAGAAGCCATACTAATGGAGACCCTGCAGATCCAGGCTACCAGACTATAGAAGACAGAGCTGGCAGTCAGTCATTAAATAAGGATAATGCAACTACTACCAGTCAGACACTATGCTACACACTAGGGAAAAGACAGGCTCTGCCCCAAAGGAGTTCACAATCAATGGGGACTATGATAAGCAAATAACTATGTACAAACAACATATAACAGGATAAATAGGAAATAATAAACAGAGGAAAGTTATTATGATTAAGGTGGATCAGAAAAAGTTATTTTTTCTGATAAATGTGGCATTTTAGTTGGAACTGGAAGAAGGCTAGAGAAGATGGGGAACCAGGAAGGGGTGGCTAAGGAGGGAGAGAATTCCATGCATTCACTGGGCAGCATCCTTCAAGCCACTGAAGATGGACCTTCCAGAGATGGAAGGGGAAAAATAACCTTCATGGGCCCACAACTTCAAACCAAAGAACATGAAAGTATTCACTCCCATAGAGTTCTACCATCCCCTTCTAATATAGGCAAAGTTGCTATCTTGCACGACCTATAGCTGTGTAAAGGGTACCACAGAAACAATTTTCCTGCTTCCCAACAACTTTGCACTTGATAGAGCAAAGATGTCATTCATTCACAATTCTGGTGAAGATAATATTCCTGGAAAGGCAGTAATTTAGCCTTTTAAGTATCTGTAGCAAAGCCTGAATCTTTCCCATACACAAAGATCTACTAATGATCAGTCAACCAATGTCAGGTATAGAACTATAAAACTAGATTACAAGAGGCAAGAGAAATAGTTAAATCTAAGCAGTCTCAGCTCTGCACATTTTATTAAGAATTTTTCTTTCTGCTTTCTATTTTGGACGGGCAACTGGGATTAAGTGACTTGCCCAGGGTCACACAGCTAGTAAGTGTTAAGTGTCTGAGGCCACATTTGAACTCAGGTCCTCCTGACTCTGGGGCTGGTGCTCTATTCACTGCGCCACCTAGCCACCCCTTTACTAAGAATTTTTTAAAGTATATATTAAAATTAATTCTATACCTACAACACAATCCTAATTTGCCTGTGTTTCCCTGTAGAACTTCCTTCTACTAGTTTTTATGTATTTTTAAAATGTTTCTTCAATGGTTTCTTTTTTTTTGAGGGTAGGGTGGGTTACTTCTATTACATCTCCTCAATCACCCCCAGAGCTCTCCTGCCACCCCAAAAAACCTTCCTTTGAAACAAATAAGTACAAATAAAACATTTCACAGGTGGGCCGTGTATGTATCACTTGGCACCTCTGTTTTATAGATATACCAGATATTTTATATATTCTGTAGTCATTCTGAATAGAATTTCTTTGTCTCTCTACTGGGTTTTCTTGGTAACAAAGAAAAGCTGTTGATTTTTTGTGATTTTATAAGATGTTACTTTGCTGTAACAGGCTATTGTTTCAACAATTTTTTCAGCTGAATTTAGGGTTCGCTCAGTAAAACACCAAGTCAAGGGGGGGGCTAGGTGGCGCAGTGAGTAAGAGCTCTGGCCTCAGAGTTGGGATGACCAGAGATCAAATCTGGCCTCAGAAAATGAGCACCCACACATAAATGATGACTGACCGTGTAACCTTGAGCAAGTTACTTAACCCCAATTGCTTCAAAAACAAAACAAAACAAAAAAACACCAAGTCATTTGTAAAAATCAGTACTTTTGCTTCTTGTGCCTACTGCTTATTCTCTCAATTTTATTTTTGTTTTCTTGTTACTATATGTGACATTTCTAGAATTTTGTCAATGGTGATATTAGATATATTTGCTTTCCCCCAATCCTGTTAGGTCTCCAGCATTTTTCCATTATAGATAATGCTAATTTTTTAATACTATTTATCCATATTAAGTAACCATAATGGTTATATTAACCATATTATTCTTGAGATATTTGATGATTTTTAACTTGAGGCATTATGTTTTGTCAATGGCCTTTTCTGGATCTACTGATACAACCAAGTAACTTTAAAGTTGCTTTTGTTCTTCATATGGTCTATTATGCTTATATTTTACCTAATATTGAACCAACCTGCATTCCTGCTATAGCCTTCTTGCTATATTTTATTTTTATATTTTATTCAATATTTTTACAATATCCATTAGAGACATTGGTCTATAGTTTTCTTTCTCTACTCTATCTTTCCTCAACTTAGGTATTAGTACCTTATTTGTTACATATTAAGAAAAGAAGGGATTCTACCAAACTAATAATCCTTTCTTTTCTTGATTTTGAAAGTAATTTATATTTTATATTGAAATTCTTTGAGGCAGTTAAATGGCACATTGCATAGAGTACTAGGCCTGAAGTCAATTAGACCTCAGTTCAAATTTGTCCTCAGACTAGCTATGTGACCCTGGGTAAGTCACCTGACCTGTTTTTGCATCAGTTTCCTCAACTGAAAAAAAGTATCAGCACCTACCTCCCAAAGTTTTAATAAGGATTAAATGAAATAGTATTTATAAACTGCTCAGCATAGGGCCTGGCAACACAGGAGGGGCTTAATAAATGCTTGTTTCTTCCTTCCTTTGAGTGTTTAATTGAACTTGCTTACAAATCTATCAGATCCTGGGTTTTGTCTCCCCTCAGGGAGTTCTTTATGGATTATTTTCTTTTTTCTAAGATCAGATTATTTAGGTTCTCTATTTCTTATTTGGTTAATGTGAATCTCTCTCTGTGAATTTAGGATTCAGCTTGCCTTTCTCCTTCTCCTAACATGATGCTCAAAGATGAATTCTTCTGTTCTCTGTTATAGGCCTGAGAAGCACCTTTTGGGGAGCTGGAGATCAAGCAGGTCTTAGCCTCCCATACTGCCCCTGCCATCCTCCACACTAGTGTAGTGGCCAGGTATTGAGCTGACCCAGTTTTCCAAGGAATGCATGGCCAGGCCCCACCTCCCCATCCAGTGGCCTATGGGAATGGGTTCCATTACCTATTTCTTTTTTTCTGACAGGTCAGGGCTGGAATTTGGCTTCAAGATCTCATGCTGGCTTTTAACCTTCTCTGTTCAGAGCACTGGCTGCCTTCATGTTCATCCATCGGAGCTCAAGTTAGTTTCCCTGTTAATGGCTGGTAATTGTTCCTCTCCCTCACTTCTGCTAGCTTCTGTATTCACCTGTGCTCATGCTGGCTTCCCTGGTACAGTTCCTCTCCCCACCTACACTGGTCTTTCTGTATAGTTCTGGACTATGAAGGAGATTTCTTCTATTTTTTTTTCAGTTTTCTTTTTCATTGGTCTTTTTCATGTAGTTCCTTTTAGATATTTGCTGGGGATTGATATGAGAGTGCTAGCCTTCTCTACAACCTTTCATATCACCAACCATAACTCTTCAAAGAAATTCTGTAAGAACTAAATTGAGCTAATGGACATAAAGGATCTTCAAAACCATAGTATGATATATAAAAACTTGTAGGGTTATAGTGCTTTAAGGTTTACAAGGGCTCCCACTCACAACATCCCTAAGCTATTATTGTTACATATCCAGAAAAAAAAATCTATTCAAGCTTTGAATCAACCGTTTCACTTTCTTTCACTTTCTGCATGACATATAAGAAATCACTTGAACATTCTCTAAAGCAGTTTCCTCACTAGTAAAAATGAGAAAAATTCTACTCACACTGCCTATCACAGGATTGTTGTGATTAAAATGCTTTATAAACACTGAACTGCTATGGTAATTAGTTACTACTATTAGATGTTTAGATACACTAACGTCCCCCCTGCCTCTAATATTCCCATTCTACCACTATTATACACAGTGAAACTGAACATTATAGTCAGGACAGAAGAATCAACAGAATGGACCAGATTTATGATCAAATATGGCTGTTCTCAGGTTTTTATGAGGATATACTTAGTGTATAATGATGCTACTTTGGGATCTCTTGGTGCGTAGTTCAGATATCTTCACAGATAGGGTACTGAACATGTTTATGGATTTAATCCAAAACAGTCAAGATGAAAAAGCAGCCCATGCCTCACCTCTGGCACCGTTGCCTTACACATCCGTAGTAAATAAAATCATAAAAGGAAGCTGAAGGAAGAGGGGACTGAAGGCTTACATTACAGACTCTCTGACAGCCCTAGTCAAGGAGTTCATCAAAGTACTTTGGCTTTTAACTCCCAAAGCAAATCAGAAAATCTGATCTTGTACTGGCTAAGAATAGCCACCAGTTTAGTCTGTAAAAGGTGCCAGAATGGAAGCTATAATTATTAGTAACAAGCAGAAATTAACCACCTACCACAACATCATTTTTAGCTGCCATCCAAATGATTTTAAATGAAAAGATGGGTACCAAGAAGCTAACTTGACTTGGGAGAGGTCCTAATAAATTTCAAAACAATGTAAACTGTGTTAACAACCATGATGACAATGAATTTTGTACCTTACAAAAGAAATTAGGGTTATTCTTGGGGTTTCTCTGTCTTTAAATGATATAGAAGTCAACTCCCCAAACCCAGGCCTGTGGATTCTTTTTTTTTTTTTTTTTGCTTTTTGGAGGGCAATTGGGGTTAAGTAACTTGCCCAAGGTCACACGGCTAGGTTTTTGTTTGTGTGTGTTAAGTGTCTGAGGCTGGATCTGACCTCAGGTCCTTCTGACTCCAGGGCTGGCACTCTACTCACTGCGCCACCTAGCCGCCCCTACCTGTGGATTCTTAATCTAATACTCTATTAAACTCCCATTGAGCAAATTACTTACTATTTTAATATTATACTTCAATTTCCACTCCTGTATAATGAAAGGAATAATCTCTGATCATCTCTACCTCACAAGGGTAAGCAATCAAATGACAATAAGAAAACCCTGAAATTTTTGAAAGAAAAAGCTCCACTGCTCCATGGAGTGGCACAATGCTATGGAAATTCACCGGGAGGGCCAGTGGTGATGGAACCTAACAACAAGGCAGAATCTAAAGGGAAATGAAACAGGAGGCAGTACATACAATATGGAAAATGAAGACAGCTTTCAATCAACCAGTTTTTTTCTGGGTGACACACAACAGATAAAGAAACTGAATTGTGGATATGCTGATAATCATCTCCTATTATATTCTCCAAACACTGCTGTAATTACCCAAGACTCTTAGTTTGTCTAAAGTTATCCCTCCATTAATAGTAGACACAGAATTAAGGCTTAGAACTGGGGATGAAACAAAAAGGAAAGGACAGAGAGGCCTATGCAGTTAAGACTGGGTCATTTCACCAAGCCCTACTCACCACTAATTCAATTCAACAAGTACTTATTAAGCACTAGTTATTGGAGTCAAGCATTGTGCTGGGCACAGGGGATAAAAAGACCAAAAACAACCCTGTACACCTGTCCCTGCCCTCAAGGAGCTTCCAGGATACTTGGGGAAATAAACCTGTGTGCACAGATAAGAAAATAATCTATCTCTGTACACATCTACATGCTATGTGTGTATGTTATACATAAATATATACGTACACACATATTATACACTATACTATAGCACAGTATATAGCATAACATTATACATATGAATACAATGCAAAGTAATCTTGGGGCTACAGGACGCACTAATAACTGAGTGAACAAGGAGAGATTTCTTGTAGGAGGTAGAACTCGAGGTGAGCCTGGGAGGAAACTGGTAGGCCACATAGAGGTAAAAGATGGGGCAAGATCTGGAACAAAGGGAGAAAAGTCAGATGGTTTTTAAAAATGGGAAGAAGCAAGTAACATACTCAGATTCCCAGACACACACCCCAAAGGAGTGTCTAGGAAAGGGTCTAGTTTCCCCCCAAATGGGAGCTGTGACTACTTTACTTAAAGGGAACTCTGGATAAGGATCTTCAAATTCTCCATGTTTTTGTCTTCCAAATTAACTTGGCTACAGAATATCTGGGGATTTTTAATATATTGGCAAAGCCTCAAAATACTAGTACAGCTTTGAGGACAAAGTCTATGGGGCATTCAGCTGATGCAATGGGCAGCTGACACCCATTCTATTTATTGTAAAACACCTCAGCTGTCCTATCAAGGAAATCTATTGTTTATTCTGCCCTTCTTTCCTGTGTCCTTTCATCTGGTTACCACAAAATGGACTGGAGTGGAAGCAAAATGTTAAAATAATGCATTATTTATTTAGGTGATTTGAGATTCACAGGAGAACCAGAAACACTGAGCTATAAAACACTATAGGCATCTTCTTACACAAAAGCCTGGATTAGTTTTTTCTAAAACCAGGTTCCACATGAAATGAATGAGTTTTAAGAAAATTCTATTGTGAGTGATATCCTTATCCCTAAAAGATTAAATAAAATATCTGTACAAAGAAAAAGTACTTATAACAATTTTAATGGCAATGAGCTCAAAAAAGAGGAAACACTTCTGCTTCAAAACATTCCCAATTGCTTCTTATCCCAAAGTAAATTCCATGCCCTGTCCTCCCCTCTCCCCACCCCTGCCAAATGAGCAAGAAACCACTTATGTGTTCTGTCAGTATACTGCAAGTCCAGAATTGTTCTGTGGCCAAAGGGGTTAAGGAAAAACCAGGCTAGACATCAGAAGCCCATATTTTAGAATCAGATTTCAGAGAGAATTTGTGTGAATACTCAATTGCCTCCATTCCACATGCATCATTCTCATTGTAGCTAGGCCCACCAGAAACACAAGCAAGTGAGAGAAAATCTACACGACACTCTAGAAACAGGATGCATTTTGGAGAGAAATCAGCTGCTGATATAGTGTAAAGAGCATTTGTCTTTGTCAGAACACCCAGGTTCAAGGATATGTACTAGCTGTGCAGTCTTGTAACTAACTAGCCTCTTCAACTCTGAGCTTCAGATGTATCATTAGTAAATGGGAGTAAGAATAGTCACAGTATAAACTCACAGGGTCGCTAGGAGGAAAATGCTTCCTAAACTTAAAACAGTATACGTGTGAGAACAATTACTACTGAGTATCTCACTGCTGTTACTCTAAAAAATGTGTCTGTGTTGTGTGTGTGTGTGTGTGTGTGTGTGTGCGTGCGCGTGCGCGCGCATGTTGGGGGGTGTTTGCACTCACACACTTGTAGGTGCATACACACAGAGTAGAGGTAGGTGGTCTAATGGATAAAGTACTGGGTCTGGAGTCAAGAAGACTAGAGTTCAAACACTTACTAGCTGCATAGCCTTGGGCAAGTCACTTAACCCACGTGTGCCTCGATTTCTTCAGCTGTAAAGCGGGCATAATAACAGCACTTACCACCCAGGATTATTGTTAAGATCAAATGAGATGATATTTGTAAAGCACTTAGTACAGTCCCTAGAACACAGAAGGTGCTTTATAAATGAAGCATTACTCTAATTACTAGGGTCAACAGGGGTTGCTTTTGTTCTTTTCTGAATTTATACCTTCAAAGAGTATTTGAAGCTTTAATTATATTCTGAGTCTTCCAGGGAAAGGAATTACTTTGAAATAGTCAAAAATTGGCAATAATTTTGAAAAAGATAAAAATCCATCCCATCCTATTGTGTAATATCTACTCTGCCCAAAGAAATATAGTAAGTATGGGTCTGAAATTATTGTAGGAAGAAATAAAGGAAGTATTTATGGTACATTACTCAATATCACTAGTCTAGGAGAAATGTCAGAACTCTTACTCATTGATTAGGTAGAACCACATTGTTCTGTGGTGCACCCTCTATTATGAAAGGTAAAGAGACGGATAAGCACATGAATAAATACACATTTATAGATCCAAAGAACTTCCAAACTTCTGACAGGTAGCTACAGATGAGTAACCAATCTGGTATAGTAGAGTTTTCCTTTTCCATGTCTAGAGGCAGCTTAGTGTAGCCAAAATTAACTAAAACATGAGTCAGAAAAGCCAGTTTTGCCACTAATTTGGGTAAAAAAACTCTTTTCTAAGGCTCCACTTCCTCACCATTACAAAATTAGTTAGCCAGATAATTTCTAAGATCCCTTCCAACTGCAAAGTATTACTATGTATTTATTATTCATAATAAAGTATTATTACACTGGGCACTATTAACACAAAGGCAAAAAATGGGAAAGTCCCTTTCTTCAAGGAGCTTCCAATCAATCCAGGAGGATACAGTAAGCACTCAGATATGTAAATAATACATAATGTAGAAGAAACCACTAACACTTGGGAGGACTAAGGCAGCCTTCATAGAAGGCTGCATCTGAGCAGAGCCTTCTAAAGAACAGTCCAGCACAAAGGTCAGAAAATATACCTGACCACCACACTACTATGCACTGTGCTTGATTACACATCCTTCTGTCCTAAGTTAGAAGGCAACCGGGAAGTAATAATTGGTATTCTCCAACTGGAATGGGTCTATATAGGTTACAGATCTGTGCATCTAACATAAGTACTCTCAATCATAATGACATCATTTCTTGGCCTTCAGAAATCAGTGGAGTGACTCTTACAGGATACTATATTACCAACTGCCAATGCTTTGGAATGAGTCCTTCTGGATACTATAAGAAGCTGTTTATAAAGAGAAAAAAAGATTTCATATTCTGTAGCCAGAAGACACCGTTAATATTTTAAATTTTTAAAAATGTTGGGGGCAGCTAGGTGGCACAATGAATAGAGCACCAGACTTGGAGTCAGGAGGACCTGAGTTCAGATCCAGCCTCAGACACTTAACACTTACTAGCTGTGTGACCTTAGGCAAGTCACTTAACCCTAAGTGCCCTGCCTTCCTCCCTCCAAAAAGGAAAAAAAATCTATCTATTTATTTATATTTGTGTGTTTCTTGTTTCGTTTCTTTCTTTCTTTTTTTTTTGCTTTTTGGAGGGCAATTGGGGTTAAGTAACTTGCCCAAGGTCACAGGGCTAGGTTTTTGTTTGTGTGTGTTAAGTGTCTGAGGGCGGCTCCGAACTCAGGTCCTTCTGACTCCAGGGCCGGCGCTCTATTCACTGCGCCACCTAGCCGCCCCTATATTTGTGTGTTTCTTAAGGAATCCAGTAATAAATGTCTAGCTTCAGTGATCTCAGCAGTCTGACCCATTGATCCTAATATCTCTATCTTGGGAACAAGTACTCTTCAAGTACTTCGTACGTCCATCAAATCATTTATTAATTTTCCACAAGTTACAATTAATAAAAAAACAAGCCCTCCACAGATGCTGATTTTAAGCAAAACAAATCAGATGTAATGTTTTTGTTTCTCAAACTCCTGGTGTTCTGAAAGACGCTTCAAGTACAACTTGGCCTTAAACCAATTATACACGTGTGGGCTATTATCCAGCCCTGCTCTACACAGCAGATATAGAGCTGGGACTTCAGAAACCACCTAATCCAAACTCCTCATTTTACAGATGAGGAAACTGAGGTGCATGCTGGTTAAGTGACTTTCCCCAGGTCACACACACACAATGGGACATGAACCTTAAGTCCTCTGACTCCAGAGGCAGGGCTCTTTCTCTCTGTTCCCTGCATCCAAAGTGATACCCATTTCCAACTTATTGTAGCAGTATATACACATTTGGTGCAACTTCCAAAAAGAGGACTGCTACATGACTCCACGCCCAATTAGGTAGCTAGTCTTCCTTTGTAAAGGAAGGGGAGGAACAGGGTGGGGGGAAAGAAGGCGGGGGGGGGGGGGCAACATTAGACTTTCACCATCTTACCTGCATGAAGCCAAATCTGGGCCAGCGTCATCCAAGGGTGTAAGGGCCCTTGCTTAGGGGCACTACTCTGCAAAGATGAAGCTACTTCTGAAAGGGCCTGTTCCACTCTGGAGGCCGCTATGGAGGTGGCATGAATCGAACCTGTGAAAGTATGTAAAAAAAAAAATCACAGGAGCAAACTCCAACAAACCCACACCTCCCTACCATCGCACACTGGTGTAATCTTTTCTGAGAAAAAATCCTCAGCAACTGTCAAAATCAGTTATGAAATTTGGCCTTTGTCCTTCTGGTCTCGACAGAAATACACCAGAGAGAAGCGACCACCCCAAGAACCTCCATCACAGAATTACTGGACCGAAAGCCAACTCTTCCTCATTTCACAGATAGAGTCTGAAGCCCAAAGACGGGAAGGGGCCTGCCCAAGGACATCCAGATAACAAAATGGCTGGGTTAGTATTTGAGCCCAGGTTTCCTGACTATGAATCCAGCACTCTTTCTACTGGCTGAAGTAGACTTGCTCACCATTTCTGAAATCAAAGCTGGGACACGACATCAGTACATCCTGAACAAGGCCCAAAAATTGTGGGTGGCTATTCAGTGTTATTTTTCACAAGAGGCTTTAAGCCTTTCCTGGAATACATAGAACTTATCACAAAATAAATACCCCTGAATGATGGAGAACAGAATTCTCTGGCATTAATAATAGTTCCAATTACTGAGTATCTGTAATATTCAGAAGTATCCACAATGCCAGTGTGGTGTACCTTGAGGCTGCTACTCCTCTAAGAAATCGCTAATAACTCCTGATTTCCAGAAACTAATAGGTCCTACATTCACTTGGCCAGTCTGCATCCAGGAGGTTAGGCAAGGCCTCTCCTGTAGGCCCTGCATTATATGGCTTTGCTTAAATGCTATTAGTAGCAATGCTTTTTGCACTGTATGCAATCAAATGACTGTTATTAAGGCTAATAATAGATGGGGGTGGGGGCAGCAGGAAGAGTTAGAACAAAAATATAAGGACTCAGAGAGTGATCCAGTTCAGAAAATACAATTAAGTTGTACTGCCCATGATAGTGGCTAATGAAAAGCAGTGAAATGAAAATGTTTTCTAATAACCACATAGAAAACAAAATGGCCAATTTGTCTCAAGCTAAACTATTAAGGATCAGGAGGAACAATGATTTCTCTTTGCTTGAGGCTAAGTATGATTTTCCTTTATCCATTTACTGAGACCCAACTGGAAAACAACCACAATGTTGGTTTGCTACCAGAATCATCACCAGGTGATAAATTCTTTTGGCCACAGCAATTCATGGAAGGTATCTACTTGAAATAGACTGTCAAATGCACAGAAACTCCCCAAATCACAGACCCATTAAGTACTGAAATATCACTGGAAAATGACACCGAACACAGAACTCTGCAAATGCTCAGAACTGAATAAATGCTTGTTACCTTTGTCTCTGCTACCTGACTACAGAAATAATAGTTTCAGAATCCAGAGAATGATTTTCAACTCTGTGAAATTTTAAAATATTATCAATATTGAATAATTGATTTTTAACATCACAGGACTAATTTGGTCAGAGATACAAGCCTCAGATACTAGCTGTCTGATCCCAAGCAAATCATATGATTTTTCTGTGTCTGTTTCCTCATCTGTAAAATGAAGAGGCTGGAAAATATGGCTTCTAAATTCCCTTCTACCTCTTAACTTATGGTTTTATGAACTTTTTGAGGGACAAAATATGGCAGAGTGAATGGAGTGCTGGACTGGGACATTAGAGGGACCTGGATTTGATTCCTGCCTGTGTGAACATGGGCAAGTCACTTAACCTCTATGAACCTTTATTTCCCCATGTACAAAATTAGAATAATAAAACCTATAATACCTTTCTCCTAGCATTGTTGTAAGGATCAAATTAGAAAATACAGATAAAGCAGTTTGCAAACTTTAAATTCCAACTTAAATGTCAGCCTCCATCAATTTTCAAGGTTGTGTGTGTGTGTGTGTGTGTGTGTGTGTGTGTGTGTGTGTGTATCTAAGAAGAGATAACTATTTCATTATTACTAAGAAAGACAGATTCTCTCCCAAGGTACAAGTTACCCCCATTAAAGCTCAGCACTTTGGAATTTTTCAGGTCATATCACATGCATTATTCAGTATACCTTAGCACTGCTCTAAAATGTAGTTATTGAAAAGCGTGGTGGTACAAGCCATACTCGCTGCTATGAGGTAAGCAGAGGCTGGTAGACTCCTCAAATGCAGAGAGTTCTGAGGTGCTAAAGGGCTAGAGCTGGTCTGATATCTCCACTGAACCTGGCCCCAATACAGTAAGCCTCCAAGAGTGGAAGGCCATCAGTCTGCCAAAGGAGGAATGAACTGTCACAAGTCAGAAAACAAACAGGACAAAGTTTTTGTGCCAATAATAATGGAGCAGGTCCTGTGAGTGGCTAATGCACTTCCAGAAGGGTAAGAAAAGAAGAGGAAGGAGGTCAGGGGGCAGGGAATATATATATATATATATATATATATATATATATACACACTTATGTAATCTGCCATAATAAATGGCTTAGTTAGGTCTAGGGAATCAATACTCTCTTCAGCAAGAGAACAATAAGATGAGAAAGATTATTTGAATCAGAAAAAGTTCTAGATTTAAAAATATATAGTTTTAGAAAGCAATACAAAAGTAAAAAACCAGGTCATATATTTTGACCCTGACATTGCTAAAATTTAATCCTATATTGCAAAAAGGATAAGAAAAAGAACTCAGTTCTATACAAAAATATACTTAGCTGTTATTTGTGGAACAGCAAACAATCGGAAAACAATATATATATTTTCAATGGATGGAAAATGGCTGAATAAATTACAGTATGTTCATGTAACAGGATATTAAACATAAGAAACAATATAATGCTATAAAAACAATAATTATGAAGGCTATAAGGAATATGGCAAAAGTTATCTGAAATTATAAAAAGGGAGGCAGTTATCTAAAATTAAAGTGAAGTGAGATCAGCAGATCAGCAGAAACAATGGTATAGATACTGACTACAACTATTTCTCTGTGTGTATTCATACATATATATGTGTATACATGTATACATACACACACACACACACACACACACACACACACACACACACAAGGAAAACCAAAGGTATCTGTATCTTCAGACTGATATACAAAGAGATGGGGAACACATTTTAACTGGTTTCTGGTTATTAATCTGTTTGGTCCTACTTTGCTAGAATATTAAGAGTTTATTAAAATTTTGTAGTTTATTTTATAGACCTATTTGATTATGTGTCTTTTTATACTGGCTACTAGTTTATGATAAAATTTTTTAAATGCCATGTTTTTTCCAAGAGTCTGTGAACCCTTAATTCTGTAATCCTATGGTCTATTCTAGTTACAACTGTTTTCCAAGGATTTTAAGCACTAAACTATCAAATATACATAAATTTGGGGGCTGGCGATAATTACTTTCATTACCAGGCTTGCTGGCTTTCCAATACATAGGTAGACAACTATGAAACAACAAGCACTGAACATTCACTTAAGGAAAGACTAGAGACATCTGCCAAGTAGAGCTCACTCATTGCATTCTATGTCATTCTTTTTTTTGGTGTACAATGCTTAGGAAAGTCCTTCATAAAAACCGGGAAGCTTCCAAACATTTTCTATCAGTCTTTACTGTTTACTTGTTGCAAAAACTATATTTATTTTCAGTGGTTGCTCAGGTTTCCTTTTTTTTTTTTAAACCTATGATAAACTGGCAAAGATATAGACCAATTATGCCTACGAAAATATGTCATCTATGTGTCAGTTACAAGCCAATTAAAGTCAGTCCATCATGGGCATAAATAAAATCCAAATTTCAGATCTAGCTAATATAAAAATGAGCAAAAAAAAAAAAAAGAGAGAGAGAGAACACTTGCTTCTTATCTGGGCTTAGTTCCCATATGCTGAAAGCACTAATTAAGGCCACTAATTACACTACAAGTTCTATTTGTTCTTCTAATGAAAACCTAAGCCACACCTCTCTGGATAAATGAGACATTAGCCATATTTTAGACACATTCACTAACAAAAATAAATATGTGAGTGTGATGCAGATACTGGGGTACATTCAACAGACAGAAACCTGAATGTATGCAGTTTAAGATTCGGTTGATTTCCTGATAACCTGGAACCCTAAACAAAGTGTCTACTTATATGAATGCTTTTATTTTGTTTTCCTAGGGAACGCTGTCTCAATAGCTTTCTGTATGTCTATAGACACTATTCAGAGGACACATATCTCCATGGGTTCAAAGAAATTCAGGTCTCTAAAAAACAAGAATACTAACAATACGATACTAACGACCTGGATGTCTGTGGCACACTGTTTGAGGCACTTAGTAGATGCTGGTCAAGAGTATGTGTAGTTTCTCTTTCTATTAATCAAAAAAAAAATAAAATAAAATAAAGAAAAGGAAAAAGTGGCAATATTTATGAGGATAACAATTACATGACAACAACAGTCATACTCTAAATGGACACTTGTTCCTCTTAAGCCAGTGACCCAATATGCAAGTGATGTGAAGGCACAGTCCATGTGTTCTGAATTATGCAATGGAATGCTGCAGGTAATCAAATACCTTCTACTTTTAGGAGTAATAATGACACTGTTCTCCTCTTAACATCGACTGTGTTCAGGAATTACTAAAATAAAGCTATGCCTGATATTTGTAATTTCACATGCAATCTTCTTTTTATGTCCTTTATATATGGGGGTTCTCATGTTTGCTGGTGTTTATCAAGTTCAGAATAACTATATATATATATATATATACACACACACACACACACACACACATACACACACACACATATATATGTATGTATGTATTTTTTTAGAATAAAAAATCTAGTCATGCCTTAAATGTACTTCCTATTTATCTCCAACATTCAGAATCTGTAGCTTCCTTCAAGGCTCAGCTCAATGTGCACATCCTCTATGAGGAATCCTTGCATATCCCCAAGTGTCAATGCTCTTGACTCCTTCAAATTACTTTATTTTATACAGATTTGTGCATGTGCTGAACCCCCACTCCCCACCCCAGCTAGGATGTAAACTCCCGTAAGGCTGGGACAATTTTGGTTCTGACTTTGCTTTCCCAGAGTATAGAATAGTGCCTAAGTATGCTGAAATTAAGTATCCAAAAATTGGAGGCAGTAAAGGGGGAAAATAACTGTGAAGAAGTAAACATCATAATATATACACACACTAACACAGATATACCAACCTTACTATTTGATGTAAAAATACTTATTCTCTCCTTTTCACCACTAAACTTTTACATCTCAGTGGAGGAGTGTTTTAAAGGGATAAAATAAATTGCATCAGCAAAAGAAGTAGCTTGGCAAGGGGACAGAGAGCAGATCTGGTTTCAAGTTCTGTCTCAGACACATACTATGAATTACCCATTTCACTATATGTGCTCTCTACGCTTTATTCCACTTATCCCTGGACTCTGTACATACTTGTGGGAAAATGCGTCCCAGAATTCTGGGGAATGCTTTTGTACCAACTGTACTTATTATATCATCCTAGTAAATACTAACTTCTAAAAGGCAATTAACTAATTCTGGCTAGTTTGTAATCAATGCAGACTTGTGAGCAGTAGCACTATAAGCCCCAATCCTCTAAACCTTCAAGGTTATGCCAAGAAGCCCTAGGGGAGGTTTCTTTAGTCAGCTACTCTCAGGCAGCTAACCTGACAGTGGGAGCTGCAAAGTACCACCAGACGAGGTACTATCAGTGGGTAACTAGATGGCATAGCAGCTAGTGTGCTGGACTTAGAGGCAGGAAGACCTGCCTTTGAATCCTGTCTCAGAACGGGACCCACAGTTCAATCTTGCACAAGTGACTTAACTGGGTAACCTCAGTTTCCTCATCAGTAAAAGGAGGGGGATGAACTTGAAAATCCCATGACCTGTGTAACCCTGGACAAGTCATTCCCTACAAGACCACCACTTATTCCTATAGGACAAAAGCTAGAAAATCTCTAAAGTCGCTTTCAGTTCAGTATTTTTTTTAAACTCTGAACTCAAAACACCAACAAAAAATGGACCAAGTTTATCACTCTGTAACCCAATGAATAGTAAGAGGTAAATTATAGTGTATCTATTGCTAGTTAAGTGTACCCATAATTGCCAGAAAACCTATGCCCAGTTAATCCCTCCATTTAACCATAGGGTTCTATAGAAGTTCAGTTGCTTCCAAATCCTCTAGGTTCAACAGGTTGGCCATGGAAAATGACTTGGATGAAGATCATCTATTATTTATGTTACTAATTTGAGAAGCACCTATCTTTATAGCAACTATCAGTCCTGGGCACTGTTTGACAGCTGGTCTTGTCCACCCTCTCCACTCCTCCTGGTGATGCTGGTAGATATAACCTAAGCAACATTACACAATAGGTTTGAAAAGGGGAAAAATAAACGGCTGCTATAATGAGCTGAACTGAGAGTTGGTGCAGGTACTTGAGAACCAATAATGAAATCTGGCACAGGACTCTCTGGTTAAATTGCTAATTTTAGACAGGAGGGGAAGAAGGTCATGAAATACCACTAAAGTGAGAGTGCTCAGGATCTCCGTTTTGTAGAAACTGAAGCCCTCTCCTCCTCCCCCAAATACCCAAGATTCCTTCTCAGTCCAGACTCATAGTGACACTAATCCTGATTTGGAGGAAGAGTGCCACCTACTGAATTATCAGTGCCACTCCCTGGAATAACAAGGGCTTTCTTCAGACAATTCTCTCTAGACTACCATCGTGGTACATGAAGGAAAAAAAACTAACTGGTACAAAATGAAGTAGAGGAAGAATTTCTCCTGACAGCCTGGGGGACCTATAGGAGAAGTAGTCTGCCTACTGGTCAACGGAAGTACAAGGACAAGGAATACAATACTGTATTCCAAGAATCCAGCTTTTCCTCCCTGCTTCCCATCCTATGCTTCAAAATTTGGGCAAAAATCTTTACCATCAAGTCTGTTTATAAATGGCCCACCTGCATACTTTAATTATTATGCTGGTTTTTCTGATAGCATTAAGTGAGTTCTGTAGCCTGGTTGTTTTTTCTTCTATTTTTAGCATTGGTAAATTAACAGAACTTCAGTTTCATCCACAGAATAATTTCAATATTCAGGTCAAACCAGTGAACATAATAAAGCTCAAATTTCCATAGACTTTTAAGGTTTGCAAATTACCTGACTCACAATACCCTGTGATGTAGGCAGTGCAAACAGAACTGCCTCATTTTGTAGATATAGGAGTAAGTCCTCTGGAAGTTAAAGCAATACATCCAAGGTCATTATAGCAACTCCACATACCCTTTCTTCTATTACTCTATTGCCCAACTTACTGATTTTTTTAAAGTATATTTTTAAGAGTTTAATAGGGTTAGGGACCAGACTTGTGATTTTATTGATACAGGAACTATCAACGAGGAAACTTCCTTTACAAACATGAGCCAGAACTTTCTCTGTGAATTATACGGTTTTAGAGGATGTCCTTGAAAACCAAGAGGCTTGGTAACCTGCTGACGGTCACATATCCACCAATGGTCAGAGAACTTGAACCCAAGTCTTCCTGGCTTTGAAGTCAGCTCTCTACCCATGAAGCCACGATGCTGCTTTGTGTTATGAATAAAGAAAAAAATTCTACTGGCAAACCATCTATTATTATACCTGGAAATCTGGATTTTGGCTCGTTTTATGGCATCTGGAGGATTATGTGAACCGCCACGTGTCTGTACATGAGAAGTGAGTAAGCATGTGGATATACATCTTCATGTCCTGCTTCTGCATTTGTCATAAATGTCTCTTCCATCTTAACTCTGGATCAGAGCCCTACCTTTAATAGCTATGTCACTGGAAGTATAAAGATACATTATAGCACTGCAGTCCCCCTAGCCCTCAAATGATGAAATACCACCTTATCAACAGTTTCCTTAGTTTTCAGTTTCTGAAAAGCTATGGCCCAATACAATTCAAAAAGAAAAGGTGGCTTCATTTTTTAATGTCGCTGAATATTAAATAGCAGTAAGAATGATTCAGCATTGTCAGCAAGCTTTGCTTAGAACATTTGGTTTTTAAAAGGAAAGGAATTTCTGGTTCTTAATACCATCACTGTGATACACCAGCAGATGCATTACTGACTTTTAGTTATTATACCTGCAACCTAGCCCAAGGACTAAAATCAGATATGGGAGGGGAAGAGATGGGGGATAAGGAGCATGAGGACGAAGGGGCCATTGTTTCTGTTCAAGAGAAGCCTCACTCCCCAGATGAGAAGTTCCCTGCTTTAATGTCAGGTTAGCACTTGTGCCTTTTTCTTATTCATGACCTTCCATTTTGTGCTGGTTTCCACTTAGAGGACAACACAGAAATACCCCCTCTATATTCTAGGACCCAGGCAAGGTTTATGAGGAGGGAACACGGTATTAGTAGGGGTGGGGGTACCATATTTAATCACTATAAAGTCATCTAATGCTGCTTTGGCAGCCTTCATACATGTCTTATGTGTCTAATTCAGAAAGAGTCCAACATCTCATAATTTGAGCAGCAACTACAGAGAACTAACAGGATTCAAGGCCAGGATTTGTCTTTTAGTATTTATTGGCATTTATGACAAATGCCACTAGCTCAAGAGAGAAACCAGGTGCCCAAGTGTCCTAACAATGAACCCAACCATAATGTTCTCTTTGGTGAAGTCTTTGAGAAAGTTATTTGGTCAGTGGCTATTATGCTTCTTTTTCACATAGTCCATCATCACTATGACAACAACAATGATCAAGCCCATGGACCCAAACCGTAGGAGATCATAATTTCCAAATAACTACAGCATGTCAAATGCACAATTCAATTTAAACCTTCAGGTTCTCTCCCCCTCCTGGAAAGTGAAAAATTTTTTTAAAGTTAAATTTCAAGAAATTATCCCACTGAGAGAAGGAAGAGATCTGGATGTCACTAAAACCATGCAGGGGAAAAGGTACCATGCTTCACATTTCTGATATGCCAGTATCAAACAGCAAAGCATTTAATAAAGTCATTCGGAAAACATGCAGGAAGATTAGTAATATATAAAAGCTACCAACGTAGGCCTTATGCACTAAGAGACAGTATCCTGTATAGGACTACAATAGGCAGTTGCTTCAATTTACACATAACTACTCCACACTAAATATTCACATGGCTTTGTCTATTGTACCTGACCAGGTTCTTTCTCCTGGTCACAGTACTATTCTGTTCAAAAACAAGAGAATGGGTTTTCTGGTAGGTTTTTGTTGTTTGTTCCCCCCTTTTCTGGCTTTTAAAAAATTAGTAACAAAGAAATATTAATTCCTGATTAAAGGTTTCTAACTTAAATGTCAATTTATATTTTGGGTGCTACTAACTGTGGATTCATAAGTTGTCTGACAAACATATGGAATTTGCCTATATGGATAGAAAAGTAACCTAAACCAGTAGAGAGACAAGGGTCCTGCCATTAGAAGACCTTAGTTTGAATCCCAGATCCATCTCTTGCTACTGGCATGAGTGGGGCAAGCCTCTTCACCTCTCTGAGCTTCATAATTTCTTGAACTGTGATACTGCTAGTAATAATACTGGTCTGACCCACCTCCTAGGTTATAAGGAAATCACTTATAAACCTCAAATATGTTGGGGAAAAAGTAAGCTATTATCGGTAGTAAAAGGAATACTTAATATTTCATCCTCCAATGGAACTTATCTGAGATTTTGATTGGGAAAAAATTGCATTTGAAAGACACTGTGCTGAATTTAATATTCATTCATTCGACTTTTCTTGAGTGCCTACTAAGTGAAAGGCCCTTTGCTAGGCACTTGGAAAGGGATAAAAAGATATTTAACTTTTCAAAATGTAATATTCAAAATATAAAGAATAGAAAAGTCACTAGACCAGAATTGGAACTGTTACTAAAGTGTAATTTTTAGATCCTGGAATAATTTTATATTTGAATTGAAAAAAACACACTATTGCATTTAGCAGGCTCATACAAGCAAATATAACAACTGATTTATTAGTCATGTTTTTATCACAACACAAAATGCTGCATTTATAAAAAGCCAAGTCAATAAGAAAATGTTAATCATAATGGAAAGAGGAAAATTAATGTCATCTTGCTTTTGGCTTCTCAATTTTATCTTGGGCTGTGATTTATTCTACTATTGATCTGTTTTTCTCTTTCTCTTCTTGGGCTGTTCATTCTTAAAGAATGATTATTTCATTGGCAATGACAAGTTTCATGAGGAGGGCAGTGATTTCACTACAATCAATGTTATGAAAAATTGACCCAAGCAGCTTATTCTCACAGTAAACCTACCTGGTGTTTTCTTAGATAGCCCAAGAACTTCAGGAATAAAAGGAAAGCAATTATTAGAAAATAATCAAGTGCCTTTAAAAAAAATCAAATAGGCTTGGCTTCATATCATATATTTCTGAAAACTTTCAAGTTACGTTGAATTTTAGATGTCAGATACTTTAGGAAAACTCAATATTCAAGGGAGGCTCGTACTTTGCACATAGTTGCTGCTATAAATATTTGCTGAACGAATAATGAAAGAAAAAGTGGAGGTGAATCCTTCTACACAACAAAGAGTCTCCTTGTAATGTGAATAATCACTTCACAACTTCAGTACTATCTCTTTGTCTAAGCACAGATTTTCATGTTGTTAAGTGGAAATAAAGTCACTATAATGTTCCAGGTGAGGAAGTCACTCCCTGGGTACTTTCTGAGTTGCATTCACTACTGCAGGCCATTAGAATGCATTACAGTGTTAAACACTACCCCAATGGCTTTTAAGAATAAATCTGTCTCCTACTATACCTACCTACACTTGAGGAGGTAGCTTAGTCACCTCTAAGATTTAGCAGACACAGTAAAAAAAACTATGTTCCACTTTCAACTGTAAGAAAATGACTAGATTTTTCTGTGATCAAAACAAAAATTTAGAGCCAAGGGATTTTAGAGATAACTTAATTCAACACCTTCATTTTAGACAAGAAGAAACTTGAGATTCATTGGAGTAAAATACTTGACCACAGACATCACACTTCCAGACCAGTGCCCTTCCCACTAAACCAAACTGTCTACTCTTTTCCTTACTATGCTTCTTTGTAGTCCTTGACAAAAGAATACTGCCTCTTCAATAATTAAACTCAAGCAAGAGATGAGTGCTTTCACATCTTGTAATAAAACAGCCCTTGGGGTGACCAGATGGGCAAACATGCTCCAGCCTTGCTTTACACACTGTGTCAATTGCCCACAACCCATCAACCACAATAGAAAGACATTCTGTGGTGAAAGAGGGAGGTGTGATTGTGGGAAGAAGGAAAGGAGGCCTAAAAAGGTTAATAGATCTGTAAGCTACTTACTAACTGAAAAAAGGGAAGAAAAACCATGAACGTATGCTTCTGGAGAGTTGCCTTGAAATAACAAATCAAACCACAAATTAAAAACAAAACGGTTAAATTAAAAACAAGAAAGCAAATCAATTTCTGATAACCTTCCAACTGTTAAGTCTTTTTGACTCATATTTTCAAATAAGCAGTGTCCTGTGTATTTTTCTAACACATTTCTTTTTTTTTAACTAAAGAACAGCTGCTGGACATTTCTCTCCCAGTTAAATTTACATGATATGACAAATGTGAAAATATGTTTAATATGAATGTATACATGGAGCCTATATTAGACTGTAGGCCATCTTGGAGAGGGGGAAGGGGAGGGAAAGGGAGAAAATTTAGAACTCAAAATCTTATGGAAGTGAACACTGAAAACTAAAAATAAAAAATTTTTTTAATAAAAAAAGATCAAATACAACTGCCTAGGTTTGTTATTCAAGGTTTTGATAATCAGTCTCCAATCTACCTCACAATCTTATTTATTCACTCTCTCTCAAGTATTTAAAATTCCAATAAAACTAGACTACCAGTTCTCCCAGGCCGCCCCCTCCCCCAAATAAATTCACATGATACTGACCAATTCACAAATTGAATTTGGTTTCCAGGAAAAAGAAATTCTCGAGGGAATAACAAAAACAAAAATAAAAAGTCTTTTAAAACTTTTTTTAACCTCCATTCATGTGCCAGTATTCATAAGTATTAAGCAAATTCTTTCTATGAAGTTAAAATGGGGAGAAAAAAACAAAACTCTGAACCAGTGAAACCAGTTTATCCTGAAAGGCTCAGTGATTCAACTTCATGGTCTTGTATCAGGTGTTTATAATGAAGACCCTGCATTTCAACAAGTAATCTAGAAAAAGGTGCTCATCCTACTCCACCCAATCTTAAAAAAAAAAAAAAACCAACCCTAAGTCCTAAAAGCTCAGCACTTCCACTAACACACTTCCTTGTTAGTGGTTAGATATCCCTGGAGGAATGACTCAGACAGCTTCACAAAAATCAAATATCTGAGCACTGCTCCGGATGTAGTGTACCACAATGAACAGAAAGTCTAGAGGAGGCTCATAACAATTTAGTAATTAATCGGTAGTGGAGTGTCTAAAGGAAAATCACAAAGTTACAGTAAAACAAAAAGCTTCTCTTGGGTGCCCAGCAACACATTCTTTTTCCATATCTTTTTACTAGATGATTTTAATGAGGTTCATGATAAATGGAGGGATGATATCAAGTGTAGTAAAATCTAGCTTTCATTTAGGATCAGGGTTAGACTAAACTAATTCTTTAAAAATTGACTTTCTGGGGTAAATATTTGGAGAGCTGCCTTAAGAGTTTAATTCAAGCAAAAAAAATACACACACACATATACACACTTATATACACACATACAGGTATATATAAATATTCTAATTGATTTGTGGAAGATAAAACATACCACTATTTCCTGTTCATCAATGCATTAAGACACATAAAAAGTAAAAAACTGTACAAAAGGATTACAAGTATCTTCTGAGGCATCGCCATCAGAATCTTTCACTTCATGAAACTACCTTTAAAGTTAAAAGAATTCAAAACACTTAAAATGATAATTGAGGCAAATGGGTTTCTTGGTTTGAACTATCTAAATAATGATTTTATTTCTTCTCTTTGTGTATGGAATAACATAATGGGTTAACCATTCAGTAGATGGAAAACATTTCCTTGCTTTAGAGAAAATAATTCTCTAATACTGAAAAGCATTAGTTACCTCTAAAAATCTATCTTCATTTGGTATACATCTTAAAGCTAGAAATAAGAAATAGTTGTGTATTATGGATCCTGCAATGAAATTCTTCAATAATATTCAGTATGAATGAATGTTACCATTCACAAGTATGTGAAAGGAAACTTGGACAAACTGCACTAATGAGAATGTTATATCCTTATATGACTATGTATAATGATAAATCACCACCCAAAACAGCTCATTTTAATCCACAGGTAGTTTTCCTATTGGTTAGTTGCTTGTTTAGGTCAAATTTTTCTTTTATCTCAATATTAATTTAAACAAGATTAAACTAGGACATTGGTTCATTTGGAGGCAACTGATGGCACAGTGCCCAGAGTGATGGGCCTGGAATAAGAAGACCTGAATTCAAATTTGGCCTCATTTTTACAAGCTGGGAAAATCACTTAACCTCTGTCTGCCTCAGTTTCCTCAACTATAAAATTAGGATAACAAAATAGCATCTAGCTCTCAGAGCTGTTGTGAAGATCAAATGAGATCATATCAAAAAGTGCTTACCACAGTGACTGGCATGTAATACAAGGTATGTAAATAACTTATTCCCTCACACACACATACCCCCGCCTATCACTTTCCCATTTCCTGGCAGAGTTTCAACAACAAACATCTCTGAAAATGGAAGAGCCATACAGAGGTAACAAAATGACTCTTGACAATGTAACTATGTTTCTAAAATTGAAAACATTAATGATGATATTTTTGTACCTACTATCCCCATTTTCTTTAATATGCACTCAAATGAACTTCAGAAGATGAGTCTAGAAAGATTCACAGAATCTTTCTAGGAAAAGTATCTTGCATACCCAGTGTTGGACTCTAGAAAGGCAACGTGCATCTCAGCATTTGGACAGTCCTTTAAATACTGGATATAGAAAAGCCATCTAATGTTCTGACTTTCCAAAGGTGCCCAGTACTCTGACTCTAGTTTATTGATGCTCTGAACAAGAACTATCAACTTCCTTTCTTTTCAATTAGGAAAAGGAGAGCTCTGAATTAGGGAACCAGAGCCATAGAGGACTTTGTATGTTTGCATACATACTTCCATTTCCCTGTTCTTCCTCCTACTTCCAACTTCCTGATGTTTTAATGGGCAAAGTTTTCTTCTTTCTAAACGTTGAGTATTCCTGTATGTTCATTAAACATGGCTTATCAGTTAGAAAGATTATCAGAAAACAAAACGCCAAGCAAACTGAACAGGAATGCCAAAAACATTTTTACAGAGAGAGGGTTTCCGGTGGGGGCCTGGGTCACTGACTGAGTAAGCTGCCCGTGGCCACACAAAAGTGTCAGGTTTGGGATGAGAATGAGGAAGATGAGTAGATACAAACAGGTGAAGAGAAGATTCTGTTCTTGAAAGAGAAGAGGAGGAAGAGGAATCTGACACTACAAAAGCAAGAGAGAAAGAAAGGATAAAGGCAAAAAACAAAAACAAAAACAAAAAACAAAATCCCAATCCCACAAATAAAAACAAAGCAAATCCTCAGAAATACACAAAAACAGGGGAAAAAATCTACAAGCATAATTTTAACATATTCAAGGAAAGCAGAAAATCAAATGAGGTAATGTAAAACACATTCAATTCCAGTACTTGACAACAGAATAGCATACAAGGAAAACAAATGATTTTTAAACAATGGTTTGGGTTTTTTTTTTTTTATTGTTTGATCTACAAAAATAAAACAGACTGAAAGGAAATGAAATTTGCCAGGGAAAAATTCTTTGGCAAGACCCACTAAAAACAAAATAGGTTTAATTTAGGAAACTTAAGAATTTTTAGATAAACTTGTTATTAGTTTTTAAATTTTGTAAAACATCACTAAAATGATCAGAATTAGAACCTGATTTCTTAATTTTTTCTTCAACTAGGTTAGTGATATAAAGGATATCATCAAGAATAAAAATAACTGGGAAAAGTGGTCATGTAATAAGATCTGGAAACAGCAGCCGGACCATCTGAATTGCACATTCATACACCCAAGATAAAAAGAACTGAAGTCTGGCCTCCAATGTACTGAGGATACTCTCTAAGGAGGATTTATAGAAAACAGTGGATGAGAGTTGCCAGGATGAGATAGTGGAATGGAAGGTTGTCAATGGAAGGAGTATAGATAGCAGCAATGAAATTACTGATGGGTCAAAGTGTCCAAAACAGATCCCACTTGTCTGGTTATTTTGGCTTATAAAATGTCACGTAAAGGAGGGTTATTGAATCCCAAATTAGCTTTTCTGAGAAGCACTTCTATAGAGTTTATTTCAAATTATTCAGAAGAATGGACTTCTGAGCTTTCTAGGATAAGAGGTTACATCACTAGGTCCATTTGGCAAAGAAGCAATTCATAGAATTCTATGTTTCTTTTGATGACTAGATAACAACAATCAAGTTTACATATTACAGGTTTAAGATATATTTTCCCTTGAATAGATGTCTGACAACATCTACTTTCCATGACAAAATAAATCTAAATACCCCATATCCTGTTTTGAAAGCAAAGGGCAGAAAACTTTTGTTTGAAATAACCCCTTTTTAAGAAGCTACCAACTTATTCCAACAAAAAGGCAATGACTCATAGCTTCAGAGAATCAAGGTTGTCACACAATTTGAGTCTTCTTTTTTGTCAGCTGGGACCATGATGAAGACAGTGCTGCACCATAAGAAAACTCATCATTAAAAGTCAACTGGGAACACTTCATTTGGTTAGCAAGGCATTCAAGGTTTCAAATGCATTGGGAAAGTATTGAGGTATCTGGAGAAAAATGCTATCAGAAACAAAAGGAAGAATAGTAACAAATCAGTCTTTTTTTTTTTTTAAGGAAAAATGATCTGTTTTTAATGTAGTGTGGCATTTGGAGTGGTTTTTAGGACCCCAAGGACAAGTAATCCTTCGGTATGTAACTATCTTGGCTGGTTGCCTCTAAGTTGAGCCGGAAGGAAAAGTGTCTTGAATTTAGTAGGACTCGCCTCACAGGGAGCTGCAGAAGAGGAGAGAGAAGAGAAGCAGGAGCAGCTGTTTCAGATCTGTCTAAACCACTGCAGGTGCTGTAATGAGTCCCAATTCCTTCCCTTTTCTCTGCAATGACAGAGCTGCTCCACGCAGTACTTAATCATGATGAAACGCCTATTCCTTTCACATTGTGAGGCAGTCTCCCTGAGTCATACCAGTATAAGCACATCACCCCTACACATGCCCTAAACCCACTTGCAAGGTACCTTTATAATACTGAACAGGGGGTAGAAAATGCCCCTAAAGGGTTTGAAAAACAATGGGAAATCAAGGAGGTTGGCATATGCTTTAGTCTTGAGGTTTTTGCTTCAAAGAAAGGTGAAAAGGCTTGTTCCCCAGACAAAGAACTACTGTGTATCCAGAAAATGAAGATTTTTACCATGTGTGATAGTATACTTCTGAAATTCAACCTCCCTGGATTTACAAATCAAACACTACAAACCACCACTGGCTTATTCAGGCAACAGAAAAGCTCCTGTCACTTTATTAGCTTGTTTGCTAGGCTGCAAATTGCCAACAGAGAACTTAGTTTTAGGCCAGACTCTCTAAGCCTTCCTTTCCCTTAAAACACCTGTATCAATTCATTTTTAACCAGAGATTCTTGTCACCAGAAACTCTGGAGGTGACACCTCTGACCACTAATATGGAATGTGTTTTTGAGGGGAGAGTAGGGGAAAAACTGCAGTGTAAGAATAAAGAAATGCTAACAAAGTAAACTCAAAGCAGTGTCAATGCACTTTGTATAAATCCACCCAAATGTCAATCTGGGTTAAATGACATCTTGTGGTGTCCTGAGCACCCTGTACCAACATTCCCATCACCATGCCAACGGCTAATAGGAGGGCTTTACCCTTCTGAGCTGATGAGCTCTGACCTCTACATGAATGACTGCTCTTTGTGGACTGCTCTGTATTTTAAAGGGTTCTGTCAGGCGGAAGAAGCGTGCTGCTTTACAAAGGTCTAATAGTCTACATCTTAAATACAAGGGGTAAAAAGCGCACAAGGGCTATATCCAGCCCACAAAGTACAAGGTAAAGCACAATTAGGGATTAAACCTAACAAGAGACCATCAATTGGGTACTACAGTATAAGGTTTTGAATGTGGTCCCTTTGTACCAAACCATTTCAGAACTAGAATCTGAGTGCATTTCATTTTGTTTTGTGAGTCTGCTGAGCCTTCGAATTGTCATTGAACAGTCAGTAGCTTTTCAACGTGACTTGCTTTTCGTTTATGAAATCACAGAGGCATATTTACACTACACAGTACTTAGGCAAATATGGAAAACCCAAATGACAGGGTGTATTTGCACAGAGGATGACACCCTGAGGAGCCCTTAATGAGCATGTGCAGGATTTGGTTTGGAGAGGGCTGATTTGGAAGTCTGGAACTTGAAATCCTCAACGTGGGGGCATCTTTGATATCTGTACTGTGTCTTCTTTAGTTCTTTACATCAGGAGCAACTAATTTTAAACTAAAGAGTGGAGTCTAAAAAGAGAATGGTAAGAGAAAAACCTGGAAAACAATTGGTAGGGAAGAAAAGGGGAGAGGAATTGCCAGGGTGGAGGGGTGGAGATAGGGGGCACGAGGAGATGGCGGAAGTGACAACATGACCTGTTTATATTTTTGTTGTTAATTCTGAGCTCTCAGGGAAAGGGGGACAATGTGAACTCTCTCAAAGACTTGGCTAGGGCAGGTACCAGCTGTTCTACCCTAAATGCATACAAACACTTGTAAAAAGACCTCAAGAAAATGCAAGTTAAGAATTAAATATATTTACACGGAAAATGTTTCTGTCTAACCCCAACTGTATCCGTCACTTTTATGCAGAATGGACCCTAAATGCCGTTAGCCTCCATATTTCCCCTTTGCTTTTCATTCTCACCTGTCTCAGGATCGCTGAAGTCTGGTAAAGTGATTGTATTAAGCTGTCGTCTGTCAGCAATGGTTCTATCTAAGAGACTGCTCCCACGTCCAGAATCACTGTAAAACACAGCTAGAAACGTCAGTCATTTGCAACAAAAAAAGTCAAATACTGATTCTTGAGATATAATTAATTATGCAGTCCTTTGTCTGGCATCACTTTCCAAAGATCAGATGACGAGTGGTCCTACTTCATGGCTTAGGAACAGAGGAATATCAAATAGGGGATTCCTCTCAGTTCCCAATAAAATAGAAGCAATTCAAATCATCCTTATTTTGCCTTTCTATGAGAGGCAAAAATGAAAACGTGAACATGAGATTCTCCAGACTGAAATGCTGCCCTATCCCCACCCCACCAGCCTCCACTCTGTGGAAAATATTTCCTGCTTTCAAGGCCTGACTCAGAGACCAGCTCCTCCAAAAAGTCTTTGATATCCCCCTCTGCTAAAGGCGATCTTTCCTTCTTCACATTTTTTACACTGTTTTGATTGAATCTCTTCTTCTTGCTGATCACATCATAGCTGTATTTGTTAATGTCTAGGCCCTTCACTAGAATATAGATTCTTGGAGTTCAGGAACTAAGTTTTCATGCCTGCATTCCCAGCACAGAACACAGGGCCCTACATACAGTAGAAATTTAATAGAAAAGGACTAAACAACAAAATGGAGGTGGGGGTTGAGAAGGACAACCCTTCCACTGTTCAGTTTCTCCTGCCAGGTCTTCCATTTTACAAAAATAATCTAAATAATCTAAAATGTTCCGCTGCAAGGGATGTCAGCAGTCAGCAGGCCTAACTCCATCCTTCAACAGAGGGGGCTCTGAGGACCAGAGAAGTGCTGACCAAGTCACACAAGCAGGGTCAGCATTATCACCATTGTTCTTTCTACTCTGCCTAACACATTCACAACTATCCTCATACTTGATTGACATGAAGATCACTTAAATCAATCTTCATTTAGCAGAAAAGAAACCTGAGCTATAGAGAGGGGTTAAATGGCTTATCCAGGGTCAATCAGGTCCTTATGTGGTTCAGGGCCTTGATGGGAAAATGGCCAGCATTGCATCTCTAAATCATCAGTGACCTGACTGGAATCATGGACTTTTAGAGCTGAAATGAAACCTGCAGTGTGTCTTGGTCATCTGTCGCTTTTTACAGAAGAGAAAAATCAGGCCCAGGACAAACAATTCACACAGCTAACCTAGGGGAGGAGTTGGGACTAAATCCCACATCTCCTATCTCCCAAGTGTTCCATCCACCCTACCTTGGTCTCACAAGTTAAATCTTCCATACAGTTGTTTCAACAGGACGGTCTTGGGGGCAATTAATCTGGCAAAGTATAGTGGAAGGCCAGGCAACAAATAGGATATGTAGGATAGTGAAGCAGAAAAATGGCAGATTTTAGTCAGGTAACCAACCTGAGTTCAAATCCTGATTCTGGTACTCACTAGGTTACTATGAACAAGTTACTTAACATTTCTGAGTCTCAGCTTCCTCATCTGTAAAATGGGGATAAAAATACTTTTATTATCTACCTCACAAGGTAGTTATGAAAAAAGCACCTTATAAACTTAAAGCATTATATAATTTTAAGTTTTTTTTACTATCATTATAAGAACAATACTATTACGACTACTATTACTTCTACTTTTATGCTTATTCTAGAATCTTTTACACATAGCAAAAAAAAAAAAACAAAAAAAAAACCCCATTTTATTTTTTCTTTGTATATTTTGATTCTACCAAAGCACTTCCAAACTAACTGAAAGTTGAACAATGATGCTGCCTCTAAGAGTCTGGATCTTTTTTGCATCAAGGCAGAAAATTAAAAAATTCTTGTTACAAGATTATAAAAGAAAGGGAAATGCCTTCTATTGTGCAACTGTCAGATTTGGGTATAATATTTAATACTGCTTGTAAGTAGCCATTTCTCTATGTAATAAAGTAGTTCATTATCTCCATAGGAAATAGGAAGGAATTTTCTTAGGCATAGATGATTTATTAGCTACAAATATTATTTCATACAGTACATTTTTTGGTAATATGTCTCAATTCCATAATTTAGGATTGATAACATAACTGTCTCAGAATAAGTCCATGACTAAAACAAGTATAAATTATTATCACATTACTGATCAATCATTGTTATTTTGTATATTACATACACTTTTGCCCTAAATCTGGTTCAAATATAACAGGCTAAGATCTATAATCAACTAGCATTATTTTTCAGTGTGTGCTTATTTTTCCCCTTAAAATGAAACATTTTAGGGGTATAGCCAAATGGATGGCCTACATTTGGACTAATATAACATTTTTTCAACATTGGTTTATTGATAGATACTTCTTTAACACTGTAAATAATGAAACCTCAATGCATAGCCCCCTAATTTCTCCTTTAAAATATTCTGCAAGACTTTATATGAAAATATAGTAGTTATCTAATAATGGAAGGCACATGATTTGTTTGTACTGAAAACAGGAGCTGATCAGATCAAAGGAAATAGATTTAAAATACTTTGAGCATTAATCTTGTCATGACCCTATAGGCTAAACCTATACCCTATAAACCCTAAAGTGTTTCAGAAATAAATCACAGTGAAGAATTCATATTATTTGTGGCCTTCTGAAACGGACTTGGACAACTGGAATACAGAAAAAAAAACAATATTTTATTCTCAACTAGGCAATAACTAGCTTGCAGCCTTACAAGTCACCTTACCTCTCTTCTTTGCCTCAATGTCTTCACCTGTCAAACAGGGCTGCTAACATCTGCTACACTCAGTGAGTTAAGCAGCAGCAGCAGCTAGCATTCACAGAGTAGTACCTTTTGGTTTATAAGGTATTTTAAATATATTATCTCATCTTATCTTCAGAACAACCCTGTAAAGCAGGTGGATTGTTGTATGTATAATGCAAGTGAATGCTTGTAAAGTGAGGTATTTATACTTTATGTTATACATTTATTTATATTTTATTTATACATTTATGTTACAGATACTAACAGAGTTAGATTTCCCAAAAGGGCAATCAACCTGTGATTTAAGAAGTTGGGGAGTAATGGCAGCAATGACTCAGGCACTGGGTAACATATGCCTGGTCACCTTTACAGAGGTTACTGGATACTGGAATTCAACAGAATTTTGGTCTATTAGCTACTGTCTTAAATTGTGAAACTCCAATTACTGACAGAAATATTGGATCCATGTTCTCCCTGCCTGTCAACTGACTAGTGAGAAACAGGATTCATTACATTCCTTGTTCTACCTTCCATATTTTCTTTTCAAAAAAGTGCAAAAGCAACAATTATCTATTGAAAACAGAGATGCTTTTGTTTCCACACTGAAAATTCTCTCTCTCTCTAAAAATAATCAGGCTTTTGTGACTGATTAAGAATTATATTGGGTGTCTTATGCAATCTGTAGTTCTCCATTTACATGATACAGATTCATAAATACTCAAGATTTGACTTTCATATGACCCATCAGGTGAGGGAGGAAGGTAACCTCTGGCAACCATGGCAACTCATAATCCTGGTTAACTGAGACACAATTTCCCTGGATTCTCTCAAGCTTCTCCCCCTGAGTAGTCTAGCTAAATCAACTGTTTGAATTCCTATTTTCTCTTTTGAGAATGCAGTATAGCAGAATCATTCTGATAGGTCCATTAAATCTGAAAATGCCTAGGGCCATTCTGCTCCCACCCCATACTGCTCAGGGAACCTCTATAAGAGAAGATAGGGAAAAGAAAGAAAAAACTGGTCCACTACACTGCTTTAATATAGTTCTGGGTTTTGTTTTGTTTTTTTTTCTTGCGGGGGGGGGTAAGTTTTGGAGAAATATGCAGTGATCTTTTCAGTCATTAAACTATACATCTCACTCATCTCATTTCTCACTGAAACACAAAATAGATGATTGTAATTAAAGTTGAATGCTTTAGTAACAGAAATAAGGTGCCAATTTTTAAAAACATACACACTCCTTTGCCTCATTTCATGAAATGTGTTATCTCTCATCCAGCTCTACTAAAATCTCAGCAGAACTCAGACAAGCTCCTTACTGGTTTTAATTTGGGGTGCTACTTATAAATGAATGATTTCTGTAGGATATTAACTACCTCCTGAGTAAATACTGGGGAGATTTCTTTTCCCTTTCCCCAACAATCTCTCAGAGGCCTTTATCTACTGCACAGAAGTTGTATGTGGGCCACAGAAATAGGAGGGAAAGTAGTTTTAGAGCTGGTCTACTATTTGCCACCCTCCCACTATAGTCCTGCAATGGTGCCATGGGCTCCAAAGGAGTTGAATAGTGTTAGGTAACAGATGTTATAGGACAGGACTATAAGCTAGCAATAGTTTTAGCATAACCACAAAAATATCTGTCTTAAGGGTAATTTCAGAATATTTCACAATTAACATTTTCAAAACAACAGAGTTCACAGGACAGTTAGGAGGCACAGTGGATAAAGCACCAGGCCTGGAGTCAGGAAGCATCTTCCTGAGCTCAAATCTGGCCTCAGACACTTAATAGCTGTGTGACCCTAGGCAAGTCACTTAATCCTGTTTGCCTCAGTTTTCTCATCTGTCAAAGGAGCTGGAGAAGGAAATGGCAAACCACTCCAGTCTCTCTGCCAAGAAAACTCCAAGTGGGGTCAAGAAAAGTCAGACAGAACTAAAATGATTGGATAACAACAGAGTTCACAGTAATTTCCTTTAACTCAACCCTTCCAAAAATCTTATTTGTAGAGATTGAGGTTTTTAAAAGTGATTAAAAATATTATTTAAGGGGCAGCTAGGTGGCGCAGTGAATAGAGCGCCGGCCCTGGAGTCAGAAGGACCTGAGTTCAGATCCGGCCTCAGACACTTAACCCACACAAACAAAAACCTAGCCGTGTAACCTTGGGCAAGTTACTTAACCCCAATTGCCCTAAAGGGGCGGCTAGGTGGCGCAGTGAGTAAGAGCGCCGGCCTCGGAGTTGGGATGACCCGAGATCAAATCCGGCCTCAGAAAATGAGCACCCACACATAAATAATGACTAGCCGTGTAACCTTGAGCAAGTTACTTAACCCCAATTGCTTTAAAAAATATATATATATTATTTAATATTGAAATACCTAAAACACAAGTTACTGAAAAGCCCAAAACCTGATGACAAAAAAAAGGTCAGAATTCATGTTATCTTGATTGTCTATCATCAAGTCAATATGTACTCGGGCATAAGAACTAACGGAGATTTTCAATTTTCAGTTTGTAGATTTCTATCCTAAATGCAAGCAGATCTGAAGGTAGTAAAAAATAGAATTCCTTTAAAATTACAAACTCCTTGGCAAATTAACATATGGGCTAAAAAATCCCACCCAACCATTTTGCTCACAACCCTTGAAAAGCTATTTCAAATTGTTTAAAATGATGTACTAAATGGCACTGTTCATAACATAATTCCCTTCTAATCTGTGATGTGACATGGGACTTGGCACACCACTGGGTCAGGGTTTGTGAGCTAAGATCTATGCCCATTGGCTATTGATTTATTGCCCATCATGGTCTCTGTAACATCATCAGCAATAGCTATGGAAAACATTTTCTTGCCACAGGTGGAAGCAAATGCCAGGGGAAATAGGCTGAGGACAGAAAACAAATGACTTCTAGACAAAATGTTCTTTAGCAGTGTTTTTTAAGAGGGAAAAGGGATCAAATATGGAGATTTGGAGCAAGTACTTGGATGGTCATTGAAGTCACTTCCAACTCTCAAAATTCCTTCCTTTCTTCTCCCTACACCATCCCTGCTTAAGTCTCTTATGTAATGCTTCCTTGTCTAAAAGGAAACTAGAACTAATTATCTGGGAAATAGCAATAATATAGGGCTGATCTGGTGTTGGATATTAGCCTGGCACATACTTTCTTTGTTTCTTGTTATATTCAAAAGGTTTAATCTTACTAATGAGCCGTAGGAAGGGTAACTACATTTGAAAAATGGAAAAGGGGAATATATCACTCCTGAAGCATTTATTTCTATTCTAGGAAAAAAAACAAACAGTAATTCTTGCAAGTCTAGCCCTTCCCTCCTCTCCCTGAGCTCTGAGGTGAGTGGGGTACAATAATAAACAATCACTTCAACAGACATGTCTCAAGTGTCTATACTGTGAACAAGTGCTATGTATAGAAAGAAGAGTGATTTCTGCTCTTCACTTCAATGAGCTGACAGGAAACGTGGACACAGTGGAAGCTTTTTTTCAAGTGTTTATTTTAAACTTTTAAATTTTTCCTATTTTTTTCTCCTTACATTCAATATTCTTGGTTGCTAAGTGGGAGGAAATGTGGGGAGGTGGGAGAAGTGTGGAGGACTGGGTAAGAATTGGCAATAAAAAGGTGGCAGGTTTATTTTATCCTTCTTAAAGGAGATACAAGAGGAAAAACAGGGACCTAAACTTGGTTTGGCCTCAAACTTCCACGAAGAGGACAATTTCTTTTGGGTAGCACACTGATATTTATCACAGTCTACCAGGGGTGGGGAGCCTCTGGCCTCAAGGCCACATGTGGCTTTACAGTTTCTTGGCTGTGGCCTTTTAACTGATTCCAAGTTTTACAGAAGAAATCCTTGTATTATGGGGATTTGTTCTAGGAAGTTTGGATGTGGCCTCAAGGCTGCCCCTGTTCACCACAGTGGAGAGGTTATCAATACATTTCATTTCTGTCCTTGTCCTTAGAAAAACTGCACTTTGTTCCTTGGAATGAAATTATCCTTAAAGCATCCACATGTGCCAGGGAAAAACAATAGGCCTAAATTAAGCAGTGAGTACAGTTTCACAGCCAGTGGGATTGGTGGGCTTAAACTGCTAACATTAGATATCTAAAGCTTCAGTCACAAAGTATCTTCATGGTTCTTGATAAGAAAGTCTCCAAAAAAAAGGTCTCCTTCTAGTGGCCACATTTGCTTCAAATATGCTCCATTAACTCCAGGACTGGTCTGTCCCAGTCCTGGTTAAGATGACAAGGCAAGAAACACGTAGGAAAGGGATTTATTCCTTTAAAACACAGAGAAACAGATGCCTGAGACAATGTGTTTTCTTCCTAAAGTTAATGGTTATCCAGCCTTTAATAAAAATTGAAAGACTGAATCAAGAGAACCAGATAACATGTTTCTTTAAAATTCAGACTCCTTTAAGCAATAGATGAAGTGGTAATAAGCTCTTCTGTCAACTTTTCAATACCTCTCTTTAAGGCTGAATGAATTCTGCAAAGTCTTTATAGATGCCATTTTGGAAAATTGTTTCTCATGGTGCAATAAGTAGTGGTTTAATAATTCAGACATGTGGGCAAAATTTTCCTGCTCACTAGGAATACAAGATCTGGTGGTTCTTTTTTTTTTTTAAACTAAATCTGTGATATCATCACATACAGCAAGCATTCTGTGGGGAATTTTCTCCTCCAATGGAAATCAGCACCTTTTCTATTACTATGTCTGAACTATACTTATTAACAAATCTATCTGTGATGCATGACAGATAATTAGGACTTTGAAAGGAATAAAATAAATTGGAGTGGGGGGAGGGGGAATAAGTTGTAGTAGAGATCAAATTTGAATTGAGCTTGATAAATCACAAAGAAAATAAGAAGCCTTTATATTTTTAGATTAGTGACTACTATGAGATTCCTTTCAAACTGAAATATAAAGCTCGATGGTTTTGCAGTGCTATCTACCAAAGCAATATTCATTATACCTAATTTGAGAATTCCCCCTCCTATTTCCCTAGTAAGTGATCATCCAGCCTCCACTTGAAGACTTTCAGGAATGGAAAATCCATCACACTCAGAAGTTCATTCTACCTTAGGATAGTTCTAATTGTTTGGAAGGTTTTTCTCAGATGGAACAGAAATCACTCCCTTTGCATTTTTTTGCTCCTTGTTTTTATTTCTGTCTTTCAGAATAAAGTCTAAACCCTTTTACATATGTGAGTCCTTAAAATACTTAATGACATCTATCATATTACTACTCAGTCTTCTCTTCTTTAGGCTAACCAATCAGTTAATCCTCATATGACCTGGCTTTCTCTTACCATTTTGATTGTTATCTGTTCCAGTTTGTTAATGTCCTTCCTAAAATGTGGCATCCAAAATTAGATGGGATCCGATCAGGACACAGTACAGTGGAACCACATTTCTGGATATTTTGCCTGTATTTATACAACCTAAGATAGTTTTAGGTTTTTTGGCTGCCAGATCACACTACTGAATCATACCAAGCTTGTAGCTCTGTATGATGTTGCAAGCTTATAATCCTTGCAAGCCTATAATAATCCTTGCTAAGGGGAGGTTTGTGGATGTCTTAACCTTGGGAATTACAAACTGATCAGGTGTCTGCATAAAGTTCATTAAAATGTTGAGCCTATGGAAGTGGGAGGGTATAGAAGGGTCAGGGAAACCAAGTTGTCTAAGGACAGGAAAACCTGCTTAGGTCAGAAACAGAGGAACAGGTCAAAGCTCCTGGGACCACGAGTAACTCCTATACTTCTAGCCTGAGTGAGACAGGGAGACTCAGTTTAAAAAAAAAAACATAGTGAATTTATAGTCCATTAAAATACCTTTCAACCTCCCATACCGCTTTCTAGCCATGCTTTCTGCATCTTATATGTGAGCAACTAATTTTTTTGAAGGAGCAAGTATAGAAAGGCCAAGCAAAGCATTTTCAATAAGGGGTTAATAATGGTTAAAATGTCAATTTGAAAGAATTCTATTTATTGGGAAACTATAAAAAGACAATGCAAAACAGTATATTCTTGTCTCTTACCTGGGATTAGTGAGGTTGTAGCAGGATTTCCATATTTGTAACATGTGCTTGCAGGTAAGGAGGGCTTCATCTGGGCCCCGACAGAGTGACTCCAACTTTACTTTAGAAAACAGCAATCTGACATAGCAAAACAGAAGAAGAAACAAGGGAAAAATATTTATTTCAGGGAGTAACCACCAAACCAAGAATAACTACAGGTAATATTATGAACCTAAAGTGTCCTGCCTTTGCTAAGCTTTAAGTATTTCAATGACTATTACTTTTACCAGTTTATTATAGTACTAACAACTGGCATTGGTATGGTACTTCAAGACTTGCAAACTTTACATACATTATTACATTTGAACTTCATGACAACCATACTATAATATTTAAAATATTGTTATCCCTACTTCATAGATGAGAAACATGGGGATCACAGAGGATTTATCCTCATAGCATCCCTGTGAGACACACAGGGGTAGCTATTATCTTCAGGTTGATTTCAGACATAAAGAAATCAAAATGAAGAGCCTCATCAAGGTTAGAGTTTATGACAAGGCCAAGGTAAGACTTCAGGGTCATAAACTGCCAACTGAATAATGAATGATAGATGGAACAACAGCTTTGCAAAGAAACACCAGTCAGATTGATAAAGCACAATAAATAAATAAAGCACAGCTATTAAGCTGTGGTCAAATTAAAACACAAAATGAATTGATTTATTCAAGACTCTTAAAAGTAACATAATCTTATCAAGATCACTATTTCTATTAAGTTAATTTATTTACAAAACTTTAAAGATTCAACAAAAGCCTAACTCTATGGATAAAATTTTACATGTAACATAAACCAGCTAACATAAACACCATCAAGGATTCAGTTTTGATGCTGATTCTTTCTCTGTGACATATTTTACATTAAATTACAGTTGGTGATAGGGTATATTCCTTAACTCTTAAGTTTACAAGCTTCATAAGTATGATGATAATGTCTTCTTCATCTCTGTATACCCTCAGGACTTAGCACAATGCTCTGAATATACTAGTTGTTGAATATGTTTATCCAATAGAATTACTGGTGTTGAGAAAAATCATATAAGAACTAACAGTACTTAGTATTTAAAAGGATTGGAAAATAAAGCCTATAAAGAAAGACTAAAAAAGATTAGTGGACTGGAGAAGAGAAACATAATTCAACTGAGTAAACATTTATTAAGAGCCTACAACATGCAAAAGCATCATACCAGGAATGAGGCGAGCTACAGAGATAAAAAACATACAGTGTCTGACAACAAGGAGCTTATAATCTGACAAGCAAGATATGACATATACACAAATAAAGAAGTTGCAAAATAGAATGTGATAGAAACAACAGAGCGACCCAAAGGCAGAGATCAATTCCAAAAGGGGTAACAGGAAAAGGAGAAGGTAGCACCTTGAGACAGATTTTAATAGGTAGATGTGTGCATGAGGCAATTTCTTGATATGTGGGGTGGAACATGGTTTGGGTTAGCTGAAATGGAGAATATATGAAAGGAAACATAACGAAATAAAGTAAAAAAGGTAGATTAAAAGCCAGATCATCGAGGGTCTTAGGCACCCTACAGGAGGATCTCTGAGTACAGAAAAGGTCTCCTTGGATCTTCATGAAATTTTACAACATATGTACCACCCAGCATTTCCATCTACCATGAAACTAAATCCTTCTTTATGTGTTGTCTTACCCAATTAGTATGTGAGCTCCTTGGAATCAGGGACTAGGTTTTCTATTTGTATCTCCACCACTTAATACTATGCTTTGCACACAGTAAATGCTTAACAAATACTTTTCATTCCATTCATGTGAAAAAGAAATATTCTTCATCATTCTGTACAATTTGAAGGCACTACTTCCTAATGTGCTTGATTACTCTCACTAGCTCCATTTCCTCTCAGTTTTCCAGTTTCCTAATTTCTGTTCCATTCTCCCTGCTTACTCCATTGAATATAACACAAAGCTTTTTGAGACTTTACACTCAAGGTCTTTTGGTTCCATCTTTTAATCTCTATTTCCATGACTACCATCCTAGGTTGGGTCCAGTGTGAAATGTGGACTACAAAGGATACAATTGGTCTCTCAATTTTTAATCCGTCCTAATCTCTATTTAGTAAAAAGTCTTCCTCACACAACATTTTCATAATATCACTGTCCTACTTAAAAAACTTCTTCATGGTCTATAAAATTAACACCAATTTTTTACTATGATCTTCAAGGGTTTCTACCAAATGGCCAGCCACTGACATACTGTGCCATTTGCTCCTGCCAATTTTCTTTTAGCCAACTATTAGTCTTTATTTTTATTTCCATTCACTCATTCAACTTCCATTTACTAGGTTCAAAGCAATACAGTACATGCAGAATCAACAGGCTACTGAGGAGATACAAAAATGATGAAGACTGGACATGCCCTACTCCTTCTACCTTCATTTTCATTAATGCATTGCCTTCCAAATTCTGTTTTAAAATAATCCTTTCTGGGAAGATACCTTTCTTCCTCTACTCAGTTTATTATACTATTTTTTTTTAAAGCAATTGGGGTTAAGTAACTTGCTCAAGGTTACACGGGCCAGTCATTGTTTATGTGTGGGTGCTCATTTTCTGAGGCTGGATCCGATCCCGGGTCATCCCGACGGGGCCTGCACTCTTACTCACTGTGCCACCTAGCCGCCCCAGTTTATTATATTGTATTAACTTGTGCTCATTATGGCTCTTTACAAAAAGAACTCCCATTTGGTTTTCTCTTTGTTAAAAGATTCTAATCTCCTTGAGAGGAAAAATCATGATGCCTTTGTCAGAATGATAATACCACAAAGGTCATCTACTCCAATTTGTAACTGAAAGGGAATCCTTTCCATAATGGCCCCAAGAAATAGTCATCTAAGGACAGTAAGCTCATTCACTTACAGTTTTCCATTCTTAATTGTTGATAACTCTGTTAGGACCTTTTTCATTATATTGATCTGAACTCCATCTTACTAATAAGCCCTCTGTTCCTACCCCTGCCCTCTGAGAACAATAAAAGCAAACCTCCTTCCACATGAAATCCCTTCTAATATTTGATTTACTTTGAAAGACTCTACTGTACCAATATGTAGTCTATACACAGTGGGTATTTAATCAATATTGATGACTGATTTCTCCACTGAGGACAGAGAGAAAGGAAGGAGTTCTAACTTTTAACATGAAGGATTAAAGTCATCTATAAATGAAATTTCTTAACCACGAAGCTATAACTATCAGACTAAGCTCCATAAGGGTAAGGATTGTGTTTTATCCTTTTCTATAGCCTCTATAATGTCAAATTAAGTGCTCTGCTCACAGGAGTACTCAATAAATATTTCTTATATTACTGAATTGAGTAAGACACTGGAATGGTTACCAGAGAAATATATACTGAATCTCTCTGGTAGGTCCTTAAAAACAGAACATATTCCTCTTAGTATAAGAACAATTAAGGCAAATCTTGCTACTAGTACTAAATCAAGAATAGGTTCAAGCCAATCTAGTTGCAATGTGATTCAGTGGAACAAACACTGGATTTGGAATCAAAGGACTTGAGTTCAAATCCTAGCACCCCCACTTATTACGTATGTGACCCTAGGCAAATCTTTAATTTAACTTTAGTTTCCTCATCTATAAAATGAAATGGTTGTACTATATGGTGCCTAAGGTTCTTAGGAACTCTAAGATTCTACAACCCACATGGCTCAAAGGAAAACCAAGAAATGGCTATGTACTACTAGATTATATGAACCCTCAAAGCTTTCTGAAGCCAATGACTTTATATAGATTATGATCATCACATCAGCATGTTTTAGTGTATGTCACCACTAATTTATATGGTACGGGGTACCATGACAGGGCAACACAATTAATACCATATAGAAGTTTCGTTAAAATTTTAAAAAAGGAAAATAGGAATCCCTGTATGAAGCATATGAAGAATGGCAGATTTTCAGGGCAAAGCTGTTCATAATTTCAAGAAACAGTGATTTTCCAAAGTATCCTATAATGGCATTATTTTTCCACATATGCTCCCTCTGACATCCATCTGATCCAAAGCCACGATAAAAAGCTGGAGTAATAGTAGGTGTGTGGTAGTTCATGTGAGATGCAGGGATGAGGTGAGTGGGCATATAGGAAAAAAAAAAGGAGACAACAGAAAGGACAAAGCACTAAATGTTTCAGGTTGGCCTTTCACATACCCATATCACTGTTGGGAATGTATATGGCAAAGCAAGAAGTGAATGTAAGAAAAAAGCTGAGAGAATTAATAGAAAAATCATAAACCCCCTTGGGAGAGGCCACCAAATCTCTCAGTGCAATGGTCAGAATAAAGGACCACCCTGGAAACTACACTAGTCAACTCAACAAGAGAGAAAGCTGAGTTTGAAATGTTGTGGGCAATCCTAAGGAAAATCGTTATGAACAATTGTTCATGCTATATGAATTTTTTCATTGGTCAATAAATTATCTCTTGGCTGTTAGACTGAACTGTAATCCATGTGGTAAGTAAGAGGGTATGGGACATAAGGAGGAAGAGGGGGCAGTGTTTCCTTAATATATAGATAACATATCTTTATTGGCAATTAGCTCAGATTTTTTTTTAAATGTACAGAAAGTACAAAAAGCCAAAGCCTGTAAGCACACAGCTTGAAGCAATGTTCTATGCACTGATGCTTGCTGGAAAAAGAACTTCTAATTAACATTAAATAACAGCTTTCAAACACTTGACTCAGGATATGGAGTTGAAAAGGTGTGGGTTGAATTAAAGGAAGCCAGACAGAGGGAACAATGAAGAATTCAGTGTGCAGAAATTAAAGAAAAAGCTAGCAACAACACCTGAAAGTTAAGCAAGAAGAAATGGCCTGAAATACAGATGCTGGCACGGGAAAAGAATTCAGATAGATAAAATTTCACTGACTAAAAAATCAAAAACATTATATGGAAAGGGGAAAAAAGATCTTATCACAAGCTTAGAAACATTGGACACAAAAAGCCATGCTATCTTTATAACAATGATGGGAAAAGCAGGAAATGAACAAGTAAACAAGAAATGATAATTCTCTTATCAATTTCCAAAACTTTCAGCATGTCTGTCAACCTCCCAAACAATTAAAAAAAAAAAAACTAAGTAATACTTGTCACCATCTCTGCCATGCTCTGTTCACACGTTTTGAGACTGTTCTCAAACATCTGGCCTGGTTTACATTAAATGAAATGGAAAAACTAAAATACACACAAACAGTGATTATTTATTCACTTCAGTAGAGGCTTCAAGATACAATAAACCCAAGCCACAACAGAAACCATGAAGCAAAAAACAATTGTATGGAAATACAAATGTACCAATGTACCATTTAATATACCTGAAAATATGAAATTGCTTAACTTCCAGAAAGTGACTTAACAGACTAATGTAATAATACTAAGCACATGATCTAAATTTCAAATGTAAATTAAATAAACCTAAATTCTGACTACAGATTGAAGAAGTTTCTTCAAAAATTAAAGATAACAGGTTCAAAAAAATCTAAGAAATGTGATATAAAAATTGATTCTTTGTAATAATAAGGGGTGACTTTTTGTGAAGGGGAGGTCTACAGGAAGAAATTTAGGCAATGTAAAAACAAAAGATATCAATAAAGAGATTTTTAAAAATCAACAAAGAGGTATTTTAAAAAACTTATTTGGAAGAGAAGTCATGGAGAGATTTAAGTTAAGAATCATTGAATTCCCTGAAAACCATGATTTTAAAAAACAGGCCCAAACACTGTATTTCAAGAAATCATAAATGAAAACTGTGTATATCTGAAAGAATCAGAGAGCAAATTAAACATAGAAAGAATCCACCCAGCACCACCTGCAATTAATGCCAAAAATTCCCAGAAAAGACAGCCAAAATTCAGAGCTCCCACAAGAAAAAATACAGCAGGCATCCAAAAAGAAGTTCAAGTACCAAGGAATCATAGTCAAGATCACACAAGACCTGGCAACTTGTAATATAAATGAGACACAATCTTGGAACATAATATTCCAAAAGGCAAAAGAGATAGGGTTATAGTCAAGAATAATTTACCCCGCAAAGCTGATTATTTATACTATAGGGAGAAAAAGGGACCATTAATGAAAGAAAGGATTTAAAAATTTTCTGATGAAAAGAGCAGAGCTAAAGAGGAACTCTGAAATACAAACACAAGAGTCCAGAGAAACCTAAAAAGGTAAATTTATTTGAGCAATTGGAAACAGTTTTATGATAATGTCATGTTAACATTCTAAAAGGGAGAGAAGAAACAAGTGTCCTTCAGAACCTTAATAAATCTCTTCAAAGAGTACTAAGTTGAATAAGGAAAAGAGAGGACCCAGGTGTAGACTTGTTTTCTTTCGATAGTTTTAAGAGGAGAATAGAGAAGGGATAGTAAAATAAAATTTACCTTCGCACAAAACAGAGGAAAAGGGAGATGTATAAGAAGGGTATACAAGCAAACAAGAAAGAAGGGGGGAGTGGGCACTAAATGAATCCTCACTCTTGGATGAAGAGGACAAAGGACAATTAAACAAATACAGTCTGGTGTAAAAATGCATCAAACGCAACAGAAAAAAAGTGGGGATGGGAAGGGAGAGTTAAGATGAAGATAATACTTAAGAGGGAAGGGTCACAAGCAAAACACACAAAAAAAATTTCCTAATCCTGAAAACTGGGGGTTAGAGGAGTGACTAAAGGGAAAAAAACTAATTAGGGTCTAAAGGGACATCCATCAACTCAGAATGCTGGACAGACTGTTCTATATTGAAAGTAAAAGAATATTACTGTGCAATAAGAAATGACTAAATAGATGGCTTCAGAAAATTCTGTGTGGTACAAATACAGGTGATGCCAACTGATGCAGAGTGAAAAAGCAGAACCAGGAGAACAAGAAGCAAAGACAGGGAATAAGAAGGCATCAGGAAAGAATAATTTAATCTGAAGAAAGAAGTAAGTCACAAATTAGACCCACCGCCAAAAAAAGATAATTTCCAAGAAAATCACCACAATGAGATAAAAAGTCAACTTTCTGAGATTCAGTTAAAACAGTCCTCCTGGGAAATTTTCATCTTTAAACATGTTCATCCACAATAGAGAAAGCACATGTGAATGAAGTAAGCATGTAGCTAACAAAATTCAAAAAGCAACAAAGAATTCCAACTAAGCAGAAAAAAAAATTCTGAAACTAACGAATTGAAAACAAAAAAACTATTAAAGGAAAAAGTAGAAATGAGATGATTTTTTCTGAAAAAATCTAATAAAATAAAAAACCATCAGCTAATATGATTTTAAAAGAGGAAAACAAACAAGCCAATATAAAAAATGAAAAATAAAAAGGAAATAATTATTAGAAGTAATTTTGACCAATTGTCAACAAAAATAACAAAAAAACAAATACATGTTTATAAAAAATAAAAAATATCCACATGATTTGAACAAGAAATAGGGAATATAAGTAATCCTACCTCAGAAAAAAGAAACTGAACAAGCCATAAACGAACACTTAAAAGAGACTTCCTTAGGTCTAATTGGACTTACAACAGAATTCTATTAAACATTCAAAAAACAAGTAACTCCAACTTTGTGATTTTTTTTTGTAACAAAAAGGAACGAAATCCTACCAAATTCTTTCTGTAAGATAAAAATGGTTCTGATCACAAAAACAAGGGAGAAAGCAAACTATAAAACAATATCTCCAATAGCTATCAGTACAAAAAATAAGGAAAAAAATCTTAATGAAGAAGTAATAACAACATATTGAAAAAAAACTATACAATAACCAAGTTGGATTTATACCAGGAATTCAGTGTTGGTTCAATAAACTGGAAAACTATAACAATGTGAAATATTAAAAACAAAACATGAGGAGGGGAGGAGAAAAAAAAGGGAGGAGAGGAGGAAGAAGGGCGAAGGGAAGAGAGCAGAGGAGAAGACAACAAAATATGTAAAAGTACAGAAGAGAGCAGAAGGAATTTCAAATGCAGATATGGACAAGCAGTACAATGCTGGTTTACCATGTTAAAATTAAAATATTTTAAAAATCAGATTTATGTAATAGATTCATGGATTCATATACAATGCTCTCTTTCTAGCTTTCTTTGTATATGAAATGTTCATGTTTGCTGAATGATTTTCTAGTTTATAATTTAAAATTATAAATAAAAAATCTAGTTTATAATTTTTAAAAATCTTGGCTATATTTCCTTAGTACTCTAATATTGTCTCTTTGTGATGACAGGCAAGAATTACTGTTAGATCCCACATCAATTATATTTGCTTTTCATTTCAGTGGAAGTGTCAACAATCTGGAATACTCTATCCTCCTAGCAGTATTTCTGGAACAAAGAAACATATTTAGCAAGAATAAAACCTTTCAAGAAAGCCCATTTTGGATTCTTTCTCCCCCACTCTCACCACGGCATCCCACAGTCTCTCCCATGTCTCTTCTCCCCGCCTCCCACTCCACACAGCACAGAGCCTCAGACCATTCCAGTAACTTCCTAATGAGTCTTTGCCTCTCCAAAGCCCAGTTCATCCCACACACTGTTTACAGCCTAATCTAAGGCTCAGCTCTGGGCATGTCACCTTCTCCTTCTACTCCTGCCCACCAAAAGCTTTTAATGACCCCCTTTATCAAATAAACTCCCTAGTCTGCTGGTCAGGCAGCAAGTCTCTATTAAGGACCTACCATGTGCCAGACACTGCGCTAAGCAATGGAGAGAAAAAGAAGGGCAACAGAAAGCCTCTGCCTTGAGGAGCATGGAGGAGACATGTACAAACAAGAAATACACAGGATAAACTAGAGCAATGTTACAGGGGAGACACCATCATTAAGCTTCTCCAAAGAAGAAAAGACTTGGATAGGGCCTGGGAGGAAGCCAAGGAAGCCAGGAGGCCTACATGAGAAGGGACTGTCCATGAAAATGCCTGGAGGTGGGAGATGGGTATCTTGTACGTGAACAAGCTAGGGCAGAAGGCCAGTGCCACCAAACCGAGGGGTGCAAGGCCAAAGGAAGCAAGGTTGTAAGGCATAAGAAAGTTGGAAAGGCAGGAGGGGGTTTGATATTTGCTACCAAGTATTCCAGATGTTTTCTGAATTCTGACATTTTCAGTTCCAGAGAGGAATCTGGTTTCAACAGTCATCTCAGAGAGAAGAAAGTGAGCCTTATGAGCAGTGCCAGTGTGGCCTGAGCCCTCAGCTCATAACTGAAGTTATGAGTAATCTGTGGAGAAGTTCTCTGGGTTTTATTTCTACAAGATTATTTCTCTGCTATATAAACAGCACTCAAATCTTTCATTTTTTTCCTCCTTAAAAAAATTACAAAGAAGATGTCTAACTAAAGCTAAAGAAAATTAACTGAACTTCAAATTTCAGTGACCCCAATACCCTACAGCTGCCAACAGAAGATGCAGCAATGGATTTCTGTGATCAAATTTTGCTAAAATGCCTACTGACTAACTTTACTCACAAATTAGAACAATTACTAATAAATTACTAGAGGCAGATATCCAACTTTGTTATTAGACTCTTACTAGATCTATATTATCTGACAATATAGACTAGATAAATAAGATAAAATTAAATTCAGTAGGGTAAAAATACTTTTTGACTTTACAGAATAAAAATTAGTTCTTATTAACAAAAACTATGCTAAACATCTAACATCGCACACGTGAGAATGCATGCGTGCACTCACATAGCACATAGTCAAAGAATGTTATCAGATGTGATTCTCACAACTACCCTGTGATTACCGGATTTGACCCACAAAAGAACTGCTCAGAGACATAAAGTGAATAGTCTAACACTGGCTGGTTGGTGGCTGTCCTTCATTCTCTGAGAGCACCATAATGACATCAATGCGCTAGAGTCAAGTTTCGGTGTGTCTGACTGTGGCTCATCAGATCAATGCGAGTTCAGAATGCTCTACCATAGACAGGGCACAAACAGTCCCTGTGAACAGTTAGTCTAAGACTAAACAACTAGGAAAATAAAGAAGTTGAGTCTCAAACTCTTGGCTTCTGACCTAAAGACCAGTATTCTTTCTATTACATTTAATCCTCTTTTTCTCACCTCTCTCTCCTCCTTCTACCCTCCAATCTTTTTTTTTTTTTTTTGCTTTTTGGAGGTTAAGTGGGTTAAGTGACTTGCCCAAGGTCACACAGCTAGTTTTTGTGTGAAGTGTCTGAGGCCACATTTGAACTCAGGTCCTCCTGACTCCAGGGCTGTTTCTCTATTCACTGTGCCACCTAGCTGCCCCACCCTCTACTCTTTTATTTTTTTTTTTTGGAGGGCAATTTGGGTTAAGTAACTTGCCCAAGGTCACACAGCTAGGTTTCTGTTTATGTGTGCGTTAAGTGTCTGAGGCCAGATCCGAACTCAGGTCCTTCTGACTCCAGGGCCGGCGCTCTACTCACTGCGCCACCTAGCCGCCCCCCACCCTCCACTATTAATAAAGCACATTTAGAAAAAGTTCTTACCATTTTAAAGAACTAGTTCTCTATCACAGGCTTAAAAGCCATTGTATGTGCTGTATTTCCAAGTTTATCCTATTAAAGAACTCCAGATCCTGGGAACACCTAGTCCTGGGTACTGAGAGAATTTACAGCTCTATTAAATCCCATGAAAGCAGTGTATCATAGTAAAAAGAGTCCAAGGCCTGGGCTGGCATCCAGGTGGCTCCTCCTCATTTTATACAAGCCACTTTTCATCTGTGAGCCTCAGTTTCCTCATCTATAAAATGAGGAAGGTGGATGAATGCTAAACTCTCTAAACTCTAACATTCTCTCTGAATCTATAATCCTATAACATGTGGGCTAAAATATATTGATTACCTATTGGGTTTTTTCTTTCCTTTTTTTAAGGAAAACAATAAAATCCTGTTATTTCAAAATGCAAGAGCCTGGAACAAATAGACTTTGATTTAACTGCATTTGGATTATTCAATATTTTTCACTAAAGAACAACAGCATCTAGTTGACTAAGAAATCACAGAAGCTTGAAATTACACATTATTTTTAATATACCATTATCATTTTAATAAGGCTTTAAAGCAATATGTTGGAACTTTGGAAACTAAAAAAGGTAAAGATAAAGAGGAAAGGAATATAGGTTTTATATTTATCAATAGGATGAAATCTGCTGGAAACCTTATTGACTTCTATAAAATTCCACCACTTTATTAGGTTTTAATTAAAAAACAACAAAAACTAAGGAGGATAATATTAAAGTGCGGTGAAGTGGGGAAAGGCCCAGAAATGAGAATCAGGAGATCCATGTTCTAGTTCTGGCTTTATCACAAACTAATTGCATGACCTTAAGTAAGTCACTCTCCTTTCAATGACTTGATTATCTCATGTGTAAATTGAGAGCACTGGTCACTGGATGAGAGGATCCTCAGGGTCCTATTCATCCCTAATAGTCTATAGTTCCATAATACCTACTTAGGAATCATGAGAAATACTATTACATGTGTAAATCTGGATAGAAAGGTATGAAGAGTACAGGAAGTCCTTCAGATTCCTAAATCCTGGAGCCAGATTATGAATATGTATTATTAAATTGCACGGGAGTCATACAACCTCTGTTCACCTCTCTATGCCTTAGTTCTCTGACCTATAAAATGAAATTTCTGTTGGCCAATTGGTATTGCTGCAACCTTTTCCCACCATATCTCACTGGTCTTTTTTGAAAAGAAGGTAAGTCATCCCAGGACTCTCCTCTTTACGAAAAAATAAATTTTAAAAAGAGATTAATGGGTATTACATAAAGACATTCATCCACAAAAGTCCTCCTAAAAAAACTCATTTTATTTATTTATTTTTAAAGCAATTGGGATTAAGTAACTTGCTCAAGGTTACACGGCCAGTCATTATTTATGTATGGGTGCTCATTTTCTGAGGCCGGATCGGATCTCAGGTCATCCCAACTCCGAGGCCGGCACTCTTACTCACTGCACCACCTAGCCGCCCCAAACAAAAACTCATTTTACCATGGAGGTCACCCTGGGTTCTAAAAGGTTATGCCAGTGGAATGCAATTTCTGACAAGTTCAACTACAGTGCAAAGGCTCTGATGAGGTCAGATGAGGTCAGCCTGAGCAGGGCCAGCTTGGTTAACCATGAAAAGGTTCATCATCAAGAGGTTTGCTATTTGGTGATGATGAAAGCTTTGACCATGGCAACCCATGAAACAAAATGACCCTTAGCCTTGTGTAGTCTCCTCCCAAGCCTGCAGTGACAGTAACAGAAGAATGGAAAAGAAGACAGTACAGTGAGTGCCAATAGTTACAAAGGATTTTTAGGCTATCTATAAAGAGGAATTTAACTAGTGGTATTGTAAACATGAGACCCTTTGCCCAACGCAACTAGACATACAACTAAATAAACTGAATCATATCAATAGTGACACTTTCATTATAAATGAAACCAAAAGATATAAGTTGTAGCTAAATGGAAAGATGACTCATTTTTCATATAGTTGTGGATAGTTTCATTTCTTCTGAAAATTATTCATAAGACCTTTGGCCAATTATCTATTTATAAATAGCTCTTGCTAGTTGCTGCAAAGAATTTCCCCTATTAACTGCTACTCTATTAATTCTAGCTGCACTGTTTGTACAAAAGCTTTTCAATTCTGTGCATTCAAAAAAGACCATTTTCTCTTCTATGACTTCAATCCTTCTACTAGTTAAAATCACGCCCCTGGTGATAGCTATGAATGGTACTACCTTCCATTCTCCTCCACTTCATACGACTTTTTTATATGATGTCATGAATCTCTCTGGAGGCAATTGTGACATATGCCATAAGATAAATCTCTTCATGTATCAATGTTCCATTTAAGTGTACACAATTGTTGGATATTCTTTTTGCTCTCTTCACCATGAAGTTGAAAAAATGATTACTGTCCGTCTTTTAATAACATTTGATTCCTACTTACAAATACTACTGAATTGATATATATATGTGTGTGTGTATATATATATATATGGCACACAGCCTTCATTAAATATTTCCTCCCCCTCCCCCTTAAAACTTTTTTTTTTTTTTTTGCTTTTTGGAGGGCAATTGGGGTTAAGTGAGACTTGCCCAAAGTCACATAGCTAATAAGTGTGTCAAGTGTCTGAGGCCAGATTTGAACTCAAGTCTTCCTGACTCCAGGGCCTGTGCTCTATTCACTGCAGCACCTAGCCAACCCCACCCCCCCGCCGCCATGGCTTTAAAACTTTACTGCAGAATACAAATGACGACAGGCTCTTAGAAGAACATAAAATTGAACAGGTTCCACCAAACTAAAATAGCTTTATATAGAGGTCTGGAGAAGTATAGTAAGCCTGTCTTCCAAAGACCAGACTACCTAAACTTGGAGAGGCTCATCACCAAAGGAACAACCTTGAGAGAATGATTTAGAGCAGAAGTTTTTAACTTTGGGGTCACAAAACACTAAGAGGCCTCTAGACAGATTTCAGTGGATCTATGAACTTGGATTGTGGAGGGGGGGGGAATGAAACCTTATTTCAATATAATTGGTTTTCTTTGTAATTCTGTGTATCTTATCGTATGCATTTCAAAACCATTATTCTCAAACAGGGTCCATAGGGCTCACCAGACTGCCAAACCACATGAAGCAGAAAACGATATAAACTTCATCACCATGCTGCTAATTCAGCCTTGGATGCTCACCATCTTCCCCTCTGAATGGAGGGCTAGAAGGATGGAGCACTAAAGTCCTCCAAAAGCTTTCATTTATAGAGGGCAGAATATGGACATTCCACTTCACTCCCCACTTTTCACCTGCAGTTAGGTTAGAGCTCAAATGTTGGGTCCCCTGTGGTGTCCTTCCACACTTCCCCCTATCTAGCTTTGTTTTCGTCTTATCTACCCTGTTAAGCTGTTAGCTCCTTGAAGGTAGGAACTATCTTTCTTTTTCTTATTTGTCTCCTTACCACAGTTCCTGGCACTTAGCAGAAGCTTAATAAATGTTTAATGAATCGGGAAAAAAAAAAAACCTTCCAGTTTAGCAGGATTATAATCTATACTGGTGGAAGATGAATTCATATCAATGAAATCATGGATCTTTGATGTTTGTGATATATACAGTGAAATACATACAAACATAGGTAAGTAAGTATATGTGTGTGTATTATATCTACATATGTATAATTTAAATATATACATACAAATTACTCTTTCCAAATGGGAAATAAAATGAGCCAAATCAATAAAGTGTTCTTAATGAAATGCCACACTTGCTACAATGCATTAAACTACAGAATAGAACAATAAAGAAATGGCACAAAGATATGCTCTAGTGGAAAGAGAAGTGGATTTGGAGTCAAATGACAGGAGTTTAAATCCCAGCTCTGCTGTTTACTTCTCTGACACGATGCAAGTCATGTAACTGTTCTGGGCCCCACTGTCCACATCTGTAAAAATCAACAGGTTAGACTAGATGGCCTCTGGAGTCCCTTCTCAATCACAATTCTATTACTCTCTGATAAGGTAAACTTTTAGATCCTTTTCAATTCTAAATCTATGAACCTATGAATTGTCAAAAGTTGACGCTGCTTTGCAACTCTCAGTTATATTTCCAAAGGCTACAAGGAACAGGCCATCAATTCTCAATACCAGCCTTTCATTTAAAAATAAAGCGAATGGCAGTAAGAAAGAGACTATAAAAATGGTTACTCTGAGAAAACCTCCAGGCCTACAAAGAATCATGACATATTGCCTCATTGTCCCCAAGAAAGACAAATGCTTAAAAAGCCTGTTCCATTCATCACACTGACACCTAATTCCATCTTCTTGGTAAATGAGAAAATGACTTGGTAAGGCGTATCACTCAAAGAAAAACATGCAAAGTTATTTTTTTTAAAGGAGACAGAGAATGTATTTTGGCCCAATTGAATTAGATGTAGTTAGTGGTCTGTCAAGGGTGAATACTGAATGTTCACTATAAAGAGATGTGCTTTTGATTTTTTCCAGTTCAATCTTATTTTCTTTCACTTAACAGGAATCTATTTTCTCTCCCACACAATTCTCCACTCCCTCCCTTTGTAAAAAAATCTGCATAGTCAAGCAAAAAAAAAATCTTGTATTGGTCCATATCCATAAAATATCTGTCTCAATTTTCACCAAAAGTCCCTCACCTCTCTGTCAAGAAGTAGGTAGCATGTTTCATGATTATTCCCCTTAGTTGGTCATTGTGGTGATCAGCATTTTGAAATCTTTCAAAGTTGTCTGCATTTATAATGTTGCTGTTGTTTAAACTGTTCTTCTGGTATTCATTTCATTCTGCATCAGTACATACAAGGCTTCCCAAATGTCTCTGAAAAGTGGTTAGGTTCCAACCACCCAACTGGATTTTCCCAACATTCCTCTCCAAACACCTTTAAAATAACAATTCAAGTCAAATTTTGGAAAGCAGAGCCAAAAAAAAAAAAAGGTCATAGTGAGAAGTTTTCCCTAAGAAAATTTAAGAGGTCAACAAAAGAAATCTATAACATTGGAGTGGAAGCTTGTCTAGAACCCACACACACCTTAGCAACAACGGCAGCTGCAGCAGCAGCTTCAGGAGCTCTCAATGCAGAGATAGGGATCAGACAACTAGTTAAAAGAGAGTACAAGGGACCCTTTTATGGCAATGGGCATAGCTGGTACTTATTGTCAAATATACTGCTCATACACAGTTCTGGAGTGGAGAGGACAAGCTGGTGGTTTGATCACAAGAAAGCAGGGGCCCTGGTTGCAATTCCAAAGCAAAGAGTAGCATAAGAATTTGTGGTTGCAGGGGACCTGGGGCACTTCCTAGATAAAGACCAGAGCACAGTGATCATACCTGTCCCAGGATCACACCACCTTGGAAGCAGCAAAAATTTGGGTGGGGAGGGGGCAGCACAGAGTCAAGATGGAGGAGTAGAAACAGGACTCCCGCATGGCTCCAACTTCCACCTTCCCTAATTCATGTACAAGGGGACTCTGAACAAACTTTGGAGCTACAGAACCCACAAAATGACAAAGAGAAGCTAATCTCCCACTGAGGACAGCTTGGCAGCCTGGCAGGGAGCAACCAGCACAGCTGTCTGGGAGCTGAGCCCAGGCCAGCATGAGCCTGAGGTTTTAGCCCCAGGGCAGGCCTGACCAAACAACAGCTGGAGGGACTCCAGAATACCAGCAGCTGTGGCAGTTTCCAGAATTATCAAGACATAGATGCCAAGGACAAAGTGAGAGGTCAATGCAATGTGGACTTTGGGACCAGCAGTTGGGAGAGTCTTGGGTTTTGCCCCCAGGGCGGAAAGCTGCTGAGATGCAGCAGGGACAACCTTGCAACTTCAGCTCCTGGCCTGCAGACTGTAGGGGGACCAAGCGACCAGTCTAAAGGGTAACTGCTCTTGGTTTAACCTTCTTGGATCTGGATTGCAGTCTAGGGTAGAGGTCCTGGGGTGTGTGACCAACTTGCCAGAGTATATGGAGGCTTCAGAGAGGGCACCCAACTAATACCTCCGGCAGCTTAAAAAACCCCAGTTTGGGACAGAAGCTCTTCTGTCTGCTGGCAGAGTCCTACTGTGGTAAAAAGCCCAAAAGTCAAATAATTGAGTAGAAACATGACCAGGCAAAGGAAGCAAAACAAACAGAAGAATCCAATATTAGACTCCTATCTGGGGGACAAAAAGGATCAAAGCATGGAACAGGAAGAAAACAGGAAAGTCAGAATTCCTGCACCAAAAGCTGCAAAGGAAAATACAAGCTGGTTACAGGCCATAGAGGACCTTAAGAAGCAGATAAGAGAAGTGGAGGAAAAACTGGGAAGAGAAATGAGAACAATGCAAGAAAATTATGAAATGAGAGTCAACAGCCTGACTGAGGAAAATAACACTTTAAAAAATAGACTAACTCAAATGGCAAAAGAGGCTTAAAAGGCAATGAGGAGAAGAATGCCTTAAAAAGCCAAATTTGCCAGATGGAAAGAGAATCTCAAAAGCTCACTGAGGAGATTCATTCCTTCAGAATTAGACTGGAGCAAAGGGAAGCTAATGACTTTATGAGAAATCAAGATACTATTAAACAGATACAAACAAATGAAAGAATAGAAGGCAATGTGAAATATATCATTGGAAAAACCACTGACCTGGAAAATAGATCCAGGAGAGAGAATTTTAAAATTACTGGACTACCTGAAAGCCATGATCAAAAAAAGAACCTAAAAATCATCCTTCAAGAAATTCTCAAGGAAAATTGCCTGATGTTTTAGAACCAGAGGGTAAAATAGAGGTTGAAAGAATCCACTGATCACCTCCTGAAAAAGATCCCAAAAAGAAAACTCCTAGGAATATTATACCCAGGTTCTGGAGTTCCCAGATCAAGGAGAGAATATTACAAGCAGCCAGGAAGAAACAATTTGAATACTGTGGAAACACAATCAGGATAACACAGGATCTGGCACCTTCTACACTGAGGGATCAAAGGGCCTGGAATATGATATTCCGGAGGTCAAAGGAGTTGGGATTAAAACCAAGAATCACCTACTTAGCAAAACTGAGTATCGTGTCTCAGAGGAAAATATGGTCATTCAGTGGAATAGAGGACTTTCAAGTATTCTTGAAGAAAAAACCGGAGTTGAATAAAAAATCTGACATTCAGATACAAGAAGCAGAGATGCTTGAGAAGGTAAACAGTGAAAAGAAATCATAAGGAACTTATCAAAGTTGAACTATTTTCATTCCTACATGGAAAAACGACAATTGTAACTGATGAAACTTTTCTCAGTATGAAAATAGTTGAATATATATATATATATATATATTTCTATTCCCTTCAACTATTTTCATATATATATGTGTGTGTGAGAGAAAGAGAGTCTTTATCAGAGGGTATATAGGCGTATGAATACATATGTGAATGTGTGTGTGTGTTTGTGTGTGTGTGTATATATATATATATGTTTACAGGTATACACAGATAGAAGGCACAGGACCAATTTAATAGGAAGGGATGATACTTAAAAGGTGAAATTAAGAGGTGAGAGAGGAATATAATGAGAGGAGATGGGGAGGGACAGAATGGGGTAAACTATCTCATATAGAAGAGGCAAGGGAAAATGAGTACAATAGAGGGGAAAAACAGCAAGGCATAAGGGAATGGGTCAACCTTACTGTCACTGAATTTGGCTCAGGGAGGGAATGACATACACTCGAAATAGGGTATCTCACCCTACAGGAGAGTAGGGGGGAAGGGGATGAGAGGGGGGATGATGGAAGGGAGGGCAGGCTGGGGGGGGAAGTTGGAATCACCCACTTTTGAAAAGGAACAGGATAAAAGTAGAGAGTAGAACAAGTGGGGGGTAAGATAAGAGGGAGGGAAATAGAATCAGCCTTCTACAATATATTTACTATGATAATGTTTTGCATTAGCTACACATGTACCCAACCTATATTGAACTGCTTATCTTCCCAGTAAAGTGGGTGACAAGGGAGGAAGGGAATGAATCTGGAATTCAAAGTTTTAAAAACAAATGTTAAAAAAAAAAAATATATATATATATACTATTATTAATACTATTTTACATGTAATTGGGAAATAACAGGAGGGGATATCCTGGGGGACTACTATTTTGGGGAGGTGGGTAGGGGAAAAATGGGGAGAAAATTTGTAACACAAAATCTGGCGGAAAAAAGTTAATGAAGCATTTGAAAAAAAAAAACTTTCAGACCTTTAAAACTAGCTCTGAAAACAGCTGAACAAAAAAATGTAAAGCTTGGAACAGTGCCTCTTCACCCTCCAGGGTAAGCAGAGTCCAACTTGTACATAAAGTTCAAAGTGAAGAAAACAGGCTGGAAAAATGAAGAAACAACAAAGAAAGAATCTGACCATAAAAGCTACTATGGTGGCAGGGAAGACCAAGACATAACTCAGAAGAAAACAACAATGTGACAATAGCGATCAAAAAAGGCCTCAAAGAAAAATGCTAACTGGACCCAAACCCAGCAAGAATTCTGGAAGAGTTAAAGCATTAAGACTGGTAGAGGAAAAACTGAGAAAATAAAATGGGAGTGATGCAAGAAAATTATGAAAAGAGAATCAGCAACTTTGTAAAGGAGACACAAAATATACTGAAGAAAATAAAACCTCAAAAACACAATGGTCAAATGGTAAAAAAGAAGCACAAAAATCCACTGAAGAACTCTTTAAAAAGTAAAATAGATCATATGGAAAAAAGGTACAAAAGGTCACTAAGGAAAATAATTTATCAAAAATTAGCACTAGACTAAGAATTGGGCAAGCAGAAACTAATGACTTCCATGAGACATCAAGAAACAATAAAACAAAATCAAAAGAATGAAAAAATAAAAGAAAAATGTGAAATATCTCATTGTAAAAACCACTGACCTGGAAAAGAGATCGAGGAGAGACAATTTAAGAATTATTAGACTACCTGACAGCCATGATCAAAGAAAGAGTCTAGATGTCATATTTCAAGGAAATCATATTAAGGAAAGCTGTCCCTATATCTTAGATCCAGAGGATAAAGTAGACTCCACATGTATAACTGACATCATATTTCTGCTTGTCTCTCAGAAGGTAGGGGAGGAAGTAGGCAGGAATGAGATTATCCAGAACTCAAAATTGAAAAAGAAAATAATTCTGAAAATAAATAAATAAATAATAAATTAGAATGTTGAAGGAAAAAAGAAAACTGACCCTTCCATCATTTCTTACAGCATAGCAGTCTTCCGTTAGATTTATATGCAATTATTTGTTCAGCCATTCCCCCAATGGTGAGCATTCCCTTAGTTTCCAGCTTTTCACCACTACTATAAAATACAGAATTACAATAAATATATTTGTACATATTAGTCCTTTTCTCTCTCTCTTTTTTTTTTTTTTTTGATGTCTTTAGAGTACACACCCAGCAGTGGTGTAACTGGTCTACACGGTTTAACAGCTTTTTAGGCATAGTTGCAAAATGATCTCCAGAACAGCTGGATCAATTCACAGCTCCACCAACAACACATAAAGTGCAGGAACATGTAGTCTCATTCGGGGAAAATTTGTAGCATGGAAATAACATTTTGAGTCAATTATTTTAAGCTTTTCAACATTTAAATAGCTATAGTAGTGGGGTTTTTTAAATCTTAAAATATTAGAGATGAAAAAGACCTTAAGAGTCTTCAAATTCATTCCCTTCTTTCCAGGTATTACTACAGCTATTTTCACTCCTGAGAATCAACTGCTTATTTTAAAAATTCCCTTGAAGAGGAATCCTTATTCCTCAACTTCCCTTGAGAAAGAATTCCTGTTTCCTACAATCCTGATATGAAAATCTTCTTAATTCTATACTCCCAAGCCTATAACTATCCTCATTCAGTCCTACTTCTAGGTAGAAGGATATACCAGAGATTTCACTTTCAAACCTGAGACCTATAATTTGAAAGACAGAATAGCTATAGCTATTATTTCCACATTTGTTCTCTGCTAAGCAAGGTCAATATATCATTAATGATACCTGCAGCTGCTGTACAGGTGTAAGACCAATAAAACCAACACACAGGAGAGCTGCTAGCACAGGTTCTTTGATCTGCTTTCCGAAAGGAAAGGCAGCTTTAAAGAAGTTAACAATCTTACCTTAATTAAACAATGAAGACAGATAAGTAGAAAGAAGTGAGTATCCAAAAAGGAATCCAATAGACAGGGCTCCAACTGTCTAAACAGAGTAATAGATACATAATCACCAGACCGGGGAGCACCAACATCTGTGTTCACAAAGCCAGAGGCCTCTTAACAAAAGCTACGCAGAGTTTCATCAGGCCAAATCACAAAGACCTCAGGCTAACAATATTACCATGAGTGAGCCCCAAAGCAAAATCTTACCTCAGAATATATATACACTTTCAATTAATAGGCTCAGAAACTGAAGGCATCACAACATATGTGATTCAATGCCTAATTGTCTCAGTACCAAAAGGCGTGAAAGCCTTCCTGCAAGCAAGTCTTTCAGAACCAAACAAGGTTCCCCTAGGCAAACTTCTCCCCAAAGGCAATATAAATCTCCCCGAAGATGGCCTCTATGTGACTTAGGATGTGTCAAAGATGTGAACTGGGCTGGAGTGCAAAGCAGCAAGACATCTGTGACTAAAATATCCATGTACCTTTAGACCTGGGAACACAGCCCCTGTTGCAAGGCAAAAAGGGAGCACATGTGGTTACACAGGCCTATTAACGGATGGGGAAGATCTTATATTCCATTAATCCTACAATAAAAAAAGCAGTATCTACTGGAGGTGATTAGTAAGAAAGGAATTTTAAAGCCAGAAATTATCCTTGAGATAATCTAGCCAAGATTCGTTTTACAAATGAGGCACAAAAAGATTGACTTGCACAGTCACACAAGTAGTGCCCATAATCACCAGGATTCAAATTCAAGTCCTCTGAAGATAAATTCAAAGGCTACTTTATAAAATGCCATCTAGGAGGGGGATCACCTCACTGCCAGAAAGAGTGTTTGATTTTATAAGACCACCAAAGAACCTTATCCAGCCAGCACGTCTTAAACAAAGACATGTAATCTTAATGTTTTCTAGATAGTCTTTTTGTCTCTGAAATTAAACAAATATTTACTAAGTCACTATCTATACTCAAAATGCTAAGAAGTATGGGACATACAAGGTAAGTATAATATACAATCTCTATTCAATCTAGGCAAGGACAGAGAGTGTACAAACATAAAATGGAATAATATTCAACACTATCCAACAAATTTATTGTGAGCCTAC